>JAQFZW010003969.1:0-11446 GCA_034687055.1 Heteromurus nitidus | reverse complement strand
AATTTAATAGAGATTCACAAGAGTCTTGCGTCAGAGTGAGCTCAATGAGAAACGGAATGCGAAATTGCGAAAATGAGATATTTGGACGAACACTCGACTCGATCTGAGCATCACCAGATCATCATCACATGCCACCCCACAGGCACATGCACATCCTTCACGAAACAAAACGTTCAACGTTTGGTCGTCTCCTCTAGTCCCGGCCTTCAGTCTTTGGCATATATTTTGTTTGTAAACAAAGAATTTGACATTTGCTTGTCTTTCAGAATCTTATTGTTGTGCGGATGTGGAGCAAATAAAAATTTATCGAAATTGTTTAAGAGTGCGTGCACGTAACTAATAACTGGCCGAATTCTTACGAAGTTATGACCACAGACGTGGTCAGGGAATTTAAGTACGTGAAAATTAAAACACAAGAATGAATATAACAAGTCCAAACATTTTGAAATATGCTCGTACAAACCTTTGTTGTTAACACGTTGACATTTTAATTATGAAAGTTGGTTGAAGTGCAACGAGACGGGATACTTGTGACTTGAGGTTTTATTTACCAAAGTCATTTGTGACCTGAGGTATAAGTTGGAGGTTACTTTTCTAGCACAAGGAAAGAAATGTGATTCAATGCACGCTTTTAATATAATGCATAATGGCCAGGTTATGTTTTCTTATGATACTTTCAGTTGATTGAGGCCCTTAAAAACCTAGGTTCGGACATCGTATTGGAGAGTGCAATATTTAAATCATAAATGCAGTTATAATGGCTTGCAACGGTGCTGACGCGGGCACTTCAGGCACCCAACCCGGATCAAATTTTGTAGGCAATAGCCTTGAACTTACGGAAGACGACTGGGACGAGGCATTAGCCCAAATCAACTTGAATATCCACCGAAATGACACTATTCCAACGCCCATGTCTGATCACTCGTATACCTTTAAGGGTATTCAAATTCACTTTCCATATCCAGCTTACACTAGCCAGCTTCAAATGATGGAGAAAATTATCGAAGGTGTTACAACTGGAGAAAATTGTTTGCTAGAATCTCCGACTGGAACAGGTAAGATTATTAGGCAGTCATAACTAACATGTAGGAAGGCTTTTATTTTGTGAGGACGAGGACTTGAACAATTTTAATTTTTAACAGGAAAAACTGCAGCGCTTTTATGTTCCCTTCTTGGATGGCAGAAGGAATGTCGTCGAAGGCGTGACAACTGCTTGGGGGTTATCGAAGCAGCGGCGGAACGTCTTGGTGGGTGTACATGCGGGTTGATAAAGAACTCAAGAACCAAAATTAGGATGTCCTTTAGCAGCAGAGGAGCATTACAGCTTGAGGCAGAAACACCTAGTGACGGTCAAGATGTTTCGCCGTCGACATCCCGAAACTCGACACCGGTGAAGTTTCAAGGTTCAGCGTCGGGGAATACTACACCAGTGAAATCAGAAATTCCTTCGCCATCTGGAAATATTTCGCTTTCACCAATGGTATTGACCCAGAATTCCACTTCTTTCTCTGCAAATGCTTCTTCCCCAATGAATGTATGTCCATCTCCCTCAACATCAAGTAACAGCTCCCCAGTGAAATCCTACATACCTTCGTCTCATCCTGGAACACCTGTAAAACCCACCTCGCCATATACTTTCGAAAGTCCGGCCAAGAAGCAAAGGCTGGCAAGTTGTCCTGGAACACCTTCTAGTGGTTCCGCGGATTTGGAAGTACGACGACTAGATGCGGCATGTGCGTACTGCGTTAAAAAACACGTAGTTGACAAAGCACGTCCTCCAAAAATTTACTACGCTACTCGAACACATACACAAATTGCTCAGGTTGTGAAACAGTTGAAGGGAACAGCTTATCGAGACGTTAGAATGACAATTTTGGCGAGCAGGGAACCAACTTGCATCCACGAAACCATTCATGAAGAAGTTAATCATGCTCAAATAGGCCAAGAAGACGGCGACGTCAAGCTAACAGCCGATGATGTCTGTAGACAACTACGAAGCAATTATTTTAAGATCGAAAAGTTACAACAAAAACATCCAGGAACAGATTGGACGACATTGGCTGACGACCAAGGTAGACTAGTATATCCAGTTTGCAAATACTTTCGCAAAAAGTTGGATTTGGCTTATGAGTTTGATGAGTTTCAAAGTCGTGGTGCATGGGACCTGGAAGACGTAAAACGCGAAGGGAAATCTTGTGAACTATGCCCTTATTACGGAGGTTACGCCATGCAAGGGACCGCTGACATCGTTTTTTGCTCCTATAATTACCTTATAGACCCCATGCTGAGAGAGACGGCTGCAATAAAATTTGTTAATAGTGTAATAGTTTTCGATGAAGCTCACAATATTGAAGATATCTGCAGAAGTTCATTTTCTGCTAAAATCGACGCACACAAATTTGATAAAGATGTGCATCTCCCAGTGATTAACCTACTAAAGAAAGTAGAAAACAACAGCGGAAAATTGTCGTTTCAAAAACATGTCTTCTTGCAGAGGACGTCCGAAACTTTTCACAAGTGGAGCACGTGGATATACACAGAAGGAGAAAAGTTGTCAGCTCCTGTGAACAGTAATTTCGACGTTCACGAATCATTTGAAAGTGATAGATTGAAGAGCATTCTGGAACAAATGGAAATGACACATGCCAAAATACAAGACCTTATGTTATCTATCGAATCATTTAACAAAGGTCCAGATTCAGATAGTCAGGAGGAGGAGGATTACTACCTTGACCGAAGTGGAGTCAAGCGACCATTCATTATAGGATCATCCGTCACAATGTTTTTAAAGAAGTTGCAAATAACACTGGAATATCTTGACAAAGAAGAGAGAGATGGGATCGGCGGAAGCAAGGACTTCAAAGGATTTTTAACCCGGTCACTAAATCCATACTGGAAACCTCCTTCAAGTCAATTTAGCCAACTTTCGGGTCGCGCCAGCAATGAGCCTAAATTCTTATATACTTTCCAAATACTTTGTCTTAATCCAGCCCTTGCGTTCCGTACTTTACGAAGCTGTGCTTACAACGTGATCGTAGCATCCGGGACTCTTACACCTCTCAACTCCTTTGCGAGTGAACTTGCAACAAAGTTCGAAATTACTTTACAAGCCGATCATGTCATTCCAAGATCACATGTATGGGCGGGCGTCGTTTCTTTTGGCCCATCCAATCAGCAACTTGAGCTTGTTAAAAGAAACCAGGATCTACTTGATGTTCAAGATGAGATAGGTAACGTCATTGTTCAAATTTGTGAGACAGTTCCAAATGGAGTCCTCGTGTTCATTCCATCCTATGGGTTATTGCGAAAACTCGAAGCACGTTGGAAAACATATCCCAGAGCAAACCCAATTCTTAGACAAATTGGCAGAACGAAATTGATATTTAAAGAGGAGTCCCCATGTAACAAAGCAATTTTCAAACGAAATATGGATGAATATGTATCAAAAGTGAAAGGAGGACCGAGTTGGAATGGCTGCATACTCTTTGCTGTCTTCAGGGGTAAAATTAGCGAAGGCATTGATTTCGCTGATGAACAAGCCAGAGCCGTTATAACGATCGGAATCCCGTACTCGAGCTTTGGGTCTGCTGACATCAAATCAAAGAAGGAGTACAACGATATGAAGAGAAGGAGCCCGAGACAGGGCGAAGCAGTACTTTCCGGTTTTGAGTGGTACACTACACAAGCGTTTCGTGCCATGAATCAAGGATTTGGACGATGTGTTCGTCACAAGAACGATTGGGGAGCGTTGATCCTCATTGATTGCCGATTGGGAGAAGCTAAACATGCACCATATATTTCTAAGTGGGTTCAAAACAACCTGCAAGTGTTTCATGAGTTTAGCCAAGTAACAACGAGGCTTCGCCAGTTTATTGCAGAAAGGCAGGCTCATCAACGTCGACCACCCATCAGAATAGAATACGAGGAAGATCCGAACGCAACAAATGCTTTGGATGCGACCGAAATAATACCTTTCCCTGAGAACGGCAACTGTGGAAATGGGCCCGATGAATTAACTCAAGTAGTTCGCTTGCCTTGCCATGAAGGCCAAGACAGGGATGTTACCCTTCACCATACCCTCACAACTCAACGGATTCCTCCCAATCTAGATGTATCATCTTCCCCTTCATCTCCTGCAATCTTGGCCGATTCTTCAATCGTAGCCGTTGGTGAGTCTTCACCAGAGTACTCATTTACTGAGGAGACTCAACGAGTACTTGAAGCTTTTCCACAGACATCAACTCCTGTGGATATGGAGGCAGCATACGGCCCCCATGCATCACAAGGTAGTGAGAGTACGAATGATAGTGATCTCGAAATGTCCAGAATTGCAGATGAAATGCAGAGTACCGGTAATTACAGCAGTTTTATGGATGTCAGTATGGCAAGTGGGGGACGTAATGAGGGTGACGTTTCTCAAGCTAGTAGCATTTCGTATCACTCTGATTGTGATTAATGGTAGCCCAAAGCTTTAGTCAGAGCTATTAAATATGTAATACTTACAATTAAACCGTATCCTAATTTTACTGGAAAACTCGAGCGCAGCGTGAATTATGTCCGAATACGAGCTTTTAATACATTTAATATTACGAACCATTGAACATTCAAGCGATGAAATTTGAATTGACTTTCACTTCTTATATAAAACAGTATGTAAACAGCATATACCAAAACCGTGCAATATTTTTAAATTGAGCCATGATACATAACTATTTGCTATTTAAGTATTATTTAAAACAATTTTCCATTGTGTATTACTAAAATATCATTTTAATGTAACTTCGGAAGTGCTTTTAAATCGTGACTGCAATAAACTCCAGTACTTATACTCAATAAATTATTTGTATCTTTCGGGCATTTTGATGAACCTAAAAATAAAACATGAAATCGAGTTTTCATAAGAGCTAGACACTCCAACTCATACTTTGAGAAGGAGGCTAATTAAAACTTTAAAGCAACTACTTTTCAAACAATTAGAACAAACTGGCAAACGTTTCATAAAATATAAGAAGACTGCTGTGCTTCCCTAGTTAACGATGACCATAAGAAAGCTCTGTAACTGGAGTAATTATTGCATGAATAAATGAACTTCCCGTTCCCGGTTGTGAAGATAAAGTGGTTACCGCAGGCAGAATGTTGGGAAGAACATTTCCGATTGTTACTTCGGAAGTGGTAAAATTGACAGTACCTGTCGACCTTTGTAATTCATTTTCAGTCTTCATAGGGACATACGTATGCAAAACCTCTGACTGCATTGTGCCTTGTTTGCTTGTGGACACGTCTCCTACCAAATTATTCTGAGAGGAATGTTGACAAATGATTCGGATGGGGTTCGTTGCCAGATCCTTTCCGTGAACCTTCGTGATATGCTGGCGAAGATTGTCTTTCCTACATTAGTAAAAAATATCGTTGGATTACTGCTGCTACGATTGTGAGGAAAGTCATATTTATAAATTATTTTGTAAACCTGTTAAAAGCCTTTCCGCAAACATGGCACGTGTGATCCCGAGAGCCTGAGTGTACCAATTCGTGACTAACTAAATGTTTTCGGAGCTTGAATGTTTTGCCACAGGACGGAATGGAGCAGAGGAAGGGTCGAGGAACATCTTCTTTGTGTGTCTTTTCGTGATCATAAAGGTGGTGAACTCGTTTGAAAGTTACTCCGCATACGCTACAAAATAAAAGATGGTGGATGTGCACGGAAATTCTCTTCGTGGTTTCATTATCACCTAGAAATCTGCCCTTGCTTACCTGCAGCAGTATGGTCGATCAGTCTTATGAGTAATTTGGTGCTGTTGGAGGTTGCGAGGATCCCTGAACGTTTTTCCACAAATCGAACACATAAATGGCTTTTCACCTAGATTTTAAGAGAATGAGATCTCAGAAAAAGGCCTATATCAACGAAAGATCAATGAATTACCTGTGTGAATGCGCATATGCAGTTTTAAGTATTCCTTGCGTGCAAATGTCTTCCCACATTCACGGCAACTATGCTCCACGGTCTTCACTTCTCTGCGTTTGCGAGTTCTCGTGATATTCTTCGGACGATTTACGCCATGAAGTTGGCCTTTGTGTCTTTTTAAGTGGTCTTTTCTAAATAAATATGAGAAAATTTTAACAAAAATGCAAGTCCAAATTGAACATACGTTAGTTTCAAATCTTGTAATACCTGGAAAACACCTTCTCACAAATGTTGCATTTATGGAATTTTTCAGCGGAGTGATGAAGCATGTGTCTTTTGAGGCATCTGCCTTGAAAGAACCGTTTTGGGCAACGAGTGCATCCGAAACGTGGCTGAGTTTCGGCATGAAATAATACATGGAAATCAAAAGGCTTCTTCGTTTTAAACACTTTGTCACAATGTTTGCATTTAAATAGTCCAGCTTTAGATGAAGATGGTCGTGTCACTAGCTTTATCATTGGCCTTCCTAGTTCATGGTCGTTGTCATTCACTAAAACAACCCCTTCGATGAGTCCGGTAGTGTTATCTGAGTCATTTTGATTTGTTTCGACAAGGTCAACTTCGGGAAGTCCTTCGTCAGTAGTCTCAATCTTGTGCACATTTTCCATGTGCCGACGAAGGTGATATTGTGAACCAAAAGCTTTGCCACACGTTAGGCAAAAGTTGAGGATGAGTTGCTTTTCGTGATCAGTTTCAAAGTGAGTTTTTAATTTATCAAGATCGTTAAATGAAGCTCTACAATCTGGACAGGTTAGCTCAATAGAGTGAATTTTTTCATCTTCATCGGCTTCTTCATGAACTGTGCGAATATGTTCTGCTAGACAGCGAACGGAAGTGAAAGCCTTATCGCAAGCAGTGCAACAACATTGCACTGCATCCTTTTGATGAGTTGATAAATGTCTTCGGAGACTTCTAGGATGTTGAAATACTTTGCCACATTCTTCACATTCTAGCTTTCCATTCGGTCCTTTGATCGTCAGTTCATTGTCGTTTTCTTCAGTGGCAAAATCCCTTTCAGTGGGTTCACTGGTGTCAAATTCAACCGATTTTGATTCATCTTGATTTGTTTCGACTTGATCAACTTCTTGCTTGACTAGATAATATCCCCCTCCAATAGTTCCAATAGTATGCGTATTTTTAAAATGTTGAGAAAGGCGATAAGGTGAGGTGAAAGATTTGCCACAGGTAAGGCAATAGTTAAGGGTGAGTTGCTTCTCGTGTTCAGTTAGAAAGTGAGACTTGAACTTGTTCAGATCTTCATACGAAACTCCACAATCTGGGCAGGAAATTTGATATGAATTCCCTTCACCCTTGCCTTCATGAGCATTTCGAATGTGTCCTGCAAGGCTACGAACGGAAGTGAACGTCATATCGCAAGACATACAACAACATTGGACGGAATCCTTTTGGTGAGCTGAAATATGCCTTCGGAGACTTTTAGCATGTTTGAACACTTTACCACACTCCTCGCATTCTAGTTTTCCATTCTTTAACTTAAGATACTTCTTCCGAATGACTGATAACTGTTTCTGCCAGAGATGCTTCCCGTTTGAGCTTTTCATGGATTTCGAAAAACAAGTCACTTGGTTTGAACCTGGTTGAGGGTCAGCATGATAAAGTTTTATGTGTTGAACGATCTCCTGTCGATTTTGGAAAACTGCAAGCAAATGAGACGTGAACTTCGACTTATATTGCTTTGCATTAATTCAGTTTCTTCATGAAATGTACACTTGTACAGTTCTATATACAAGCATCTGACACTCACCTTCATTGCACTTGGTGCAGTTGTATTGTCTTTCAAGGTCGTGACAAAGAGCATGTCTGTTAAGATACTTCAAGCATTTAAAAACTTTCTGGCATTTAGGGTCAGGACAATTATACACTCCAGCCGAGGCCAAAGACAGGTTAATTTCACTGTAGTAAGTATCATCTCCACAAATTTCAAGCAGTTTGGTAGATACATCTGCGGATCCTAAATTGCGTATCTTATCTGTGCCTAGAGAACAGAAATCAGATTACTTACAAACCGGTATTATTTGCTTGCAGATTGCAACGCAGGATAACATTATGACTTTAAATAAATTACTTTTAGTACGAGGGTCGCGAATATCCGGTCCATTTGGCTGATAAGTACTTTCATTTAATTTGGACGGTAGCTCGCCCAAATCTGATGGTACCCTGACTTTCCTTATTCTTGTTGATGTACGTAATTTACGGCCATTTTCTGGGGAATTATAAAAATGGAAAATCGCAAAGATTAGTATAGAGAACCGAAAGGATATAATAATAATGTTTGTTTGCCAAATAAAATTTGCTCTGTACTTACGTGCTACAGTAATGGACTCCGTCCCAGTGGAAGGCGTATTGCGGTCCTCAATCACTGCTGGAACTGTGACTGAGAGTTGTGAGTCCGTTTCTAGTTTGACTATGTTTACTGGTGAACCTGGACCTGGACTACCACGTAAATTCAGTTCATCAATACTCGGGCTCAAACCTGCTTTCTGAGGAACCTTTCTTGGTCTCCCCCTTCGTCTTTTGCTTGGAACAAATTTACTCGCCTTCGGTTCCACGTTTTCACTTCGAACAGAGAATGCCTTTGTAACTACTTCATGTAATGCACTCAGGTTCTTGTAAAGATATGAACTTTCATCTGCAAGCCTTCGTAACTCTTGAAATGCCTGAAACATGGAAGTTAAAATTTCGGCACAGCGTTCGCACAGACAGCACCGATTCCCATTCTTTGCAGATCCCATTTCACAATCGACTTCCAATGGAAAGCCAAAAATTACAGATAAAACTTCCAAAACCGTAACAGTTCTACCAACATCCCCAAAATTCTTGGATAACCGGCCCTTTTCCAAATCGGCAAGCGCTTCCTGAAAGCCAGTGTCTTCCAATGAAACATCCCCATTGTTTCCTCCAAATATTTGGAGTGGAGTGGTCCTCCCGATTTGACCCAGGTCACTCGATGTGACACCAAAGGCCCCTGTTCTTCCCACACCTTCATTTCCCAGTCCCAACTCATTACAACTATTACCATTGTCGCCGATCTGACAACCAGAGTCGCTGATTAAATTTAAAAAATACTTCGTGGCAATTTGAGGCGCTTGATATTTCCCAACGATCCTGCTAATTCTCTCGTTTTCATTGTCAAATGTCTTTCTACAATTGGCACACTTGGCCAAGAGGTCTTCTTCTTCCAAGTCGGATAAAATTCCACCTATCGCACGTGCCTTTGTTGACATTGTCATTTAATGTTGTCGTTTGTCCACATGACTGTCACCTTTTCTGCGGGTTTTTACAGAATAATTCTGTGTTCAGATCAAAGTTGAGAAGATCGACATCTAAACTACAAAAGTAAATCAAAATTTAGCAAGTCAGGTGTAAATGTAAATTTTTGGTGTGCTAAATATTCGAAGAGTTTCTGAAGAATGCTTTGCTTAAAATCAAAACACCTCTGCTTCCAACTTTGTGTTTGTATACAAACTTTGTATACAAATACGACCGATATGCATGTGCAATATGTAGATACATGCATGCAGCACGTACTAATATAAGGCATGTCGTCAATGTAAATGTACGGAAGGATCAGCAGATACACAACTTTGAACAAAGACTTGTGAGCAGAAGCTATGAATATGACATGACTGTATTTGAGGAACTATGCTGATATGAACGATCTCAAATGTGTCCCACAAAAGAGTTGTAGGAGTAATTAGTGTGAAGTTCCGATGCAATCCAAATATGCTTTTGTATTGTTTAGCTGAAGCCTTTGTCCGACGGAAAATACGCTAATAAATATGTTTACTGGCGATACATCAATATGCATGTAAATCAGAGAATAATTATAATCATTTAAAAAAATCATTCCACAAGAAAATTAACTTTGTAGAAAATTGTAAACTTATAGAGATTTTGTTCCCCCATATTCCTTGGTTCTTTGATCGGGACTAATGGTCTGATCTAGATAGGACATCCATTGTCGCTTGTTCGTGCCCAGAATCTTCACAGCTTCCCTGGACGTGGGAGGGATGGAGGGTTGGAGAAGTCGAAGAAGCAGATTGAAAGTTTCAGGTGCTACAAGGATGAAGTATATGTCACAAAATTATAGGTATGTAAATAAAGTTAAGTAATGTAGGTTTAATTGAATTTAAAAGGGTTTGTACCGTTTATGGCGATGATGGTGTTAGCAGTGCTTGGGAAATGGTTTTCATAAGAACGAAGAAAGTTAACCCACAAAGGTGTACCTAGATAGATATAAACCGAAAGATAGGACACGAATCAAATCAAACCTCAAGCAAGAAATTCTTTGATGCGAAACGCCATATTATCAAGTGCATCTTACATGCCCGACAAGCATGCTGTATAATATTAAATCCTTCGACGTTCGTGAGGAGTACCCATCGCGTCACATTTTTCCCTTCAGATCGAAGTCGCACAACTTTCATGGACACCTCGTCCATTAATTTATCCATGTAACGCTGCAAGCGGGGAAGTTTCCCTTGCAAGGCAGCCCGACGGATGTCCCAATCGCGAATGGACACAGTGCCGACTGAAATGTTTCAAATTCATGTTCGGCCAATTGATGTACTATCGTGATCGTGATGCAGACTGACAATTTTCTGACGAAAAATGACTCTTAAAATAATTATTTTACCTGGTCGGCCTTCTTTGTCAGACCCGTCGATAGAATAAGGATAATCTTTCGTCATATCGCTCCAGTCTTCCTGATGAATTGTGTCGATTTTATTATCTCGTCTCCACATGAGGTTCTAACCAGAATTGGATCGAGGTTAATAATTTTCTTCTAATTGCTGCACATTTCTATCGAAATGAAACTTAAACTAGATGCATCTACAAATGTGTTGCTTAAGCCCGGCGAGCATTAAATCTAATTCATTCGTGAAGTAGCATTAAACTGTATTGTAAATCGCAATTTCGAACAATATACCTCCTCCAATGACTTTTCTGCAGCCTTCAAATCAAATTCTCGAACTGCAACCAAAAAGTAATATTTTAAACGATAAACTTTGTGCGTGAAAAAAGCATTCACATTCAGACCTTTTATAAAATATTTACATTTTCACCTCTGAGCCAACGAAGCAGATAAATATCCTCCTTCATGTAATCCATATAAAGTTTGGAGGACACCATTTCTCGAAACTGTAAAATTAACCGGGAATTAAATCACCGAGAGCAAATTTTTAAGTATATGATTTTAACTAGTTTCCCAAATTGCCTTTTCTAAAAGAGCCCTATGTTCCGCACTGATTGTGAGATCTTCTGCTGCACTAATTGCATCCGCATTTCCTGAACGAGACACAATAAACAGTGCACTCGTAATAAAAATTAAGAGAAGTTTAGTGTGTGAGTTTGCCATAGTTGACGATAAGAATGGATACAAGATCCCTCTGTTCTGAGTCTCTTCCAAGTGGTCTCTACCAAGTCTAAAATAGAACTGTGAACACAGTCAGAGTCATTTTG
>JAQFZW010003968.1:0-11450 GCA_034687055.1 Heteromurus nitidus | reverse complement strand
GTCGTGTTAGAGAGACGTGTGAGACCAGCACCAGAGTAGTTTTAGTTTTAACCCAGAGCATATCCTTCCCAAACAGTAAGTAGGTATTGATGCATTCAACGTTTAAAAGTGGTAAAGAAGTAGCTGGAACACACAACCGCCTTCTTTCCTCCTCGCCAGTTGACAAGGTTGAGAGTGCGGATGCGAGCCTGTTTTTCTCCATGACACTTATATATTTACCTTTACGGGGTAAATTTGGGACTGTTGGAATGCACTGAAAGTGTATCCTCCTGACAAATGAACGCTCTTAACCTCGAGAGGGAAGCTCATAAACTGTACGAGAATGCCATTTTATGTCTCCATAAGTGTCATCTCCTAATTTTACCCTTTTTCCTCTTCCAAAATACGGATGCAAAGGATTACAGTTTGGCGTAAGACACTAAACGCAAGTATGCACGATTTTTTGGGAATTTAAGTAGTCAGAGTGAGAGAGAGAGAGTGGAGAGAAGGAAGAATTAGCTCATTAAATATTATGCCGCTTCGTTACTTGTCTGCACGGAACGCCATTTCAAGAAGGAAGACGAGTGTTTTTTTTGTTTTTTCTCGAGTTTATACAGAAAATAATTGTTATACATCTTGAGATGTTGACCACTGGGCGTCAAAGAATTTATCCGGAAATCTTGCCAGTATCTTGTGCTTTTTTTGGTAATAATAATGAAGGGAGCAGAAGCCTGAGTGGACTCTGACAGAGATATACACTTGGAACAATTACAAGCAGACAGACCACATACATATCGCTGGCGTATATCAACAACACTCATGTACGTTTCATTCTCCAGGATTTAATGCAAAGATTATACTGTTAATCGTCAAAGAAAACATGTCCTATCATCGCCAAACATACTCCTTCAATGCCATCATTTTCGTGGTAAAAAAAAGAGAGAGAAAAAGTGGTGTGGTGTGATTGAAATAGTTACTCCTACTGATGATATGTTCGTGTAACTACGTTGTTACACTCTGTTAGCACTTACACACACAAGGACCCTTTTTCTAAAACCAGACTTGAGCACATGGTTCTCATGTACAAGTGGCGGATGCGTGTTGCACCCGACTGCAACTTTTTTTGAGGGTTTTCTGCTTGATGTATGAGATAAGATTACGTGAAACGTTCCAGTAATTCTGCTCTAAATTACTCACAAATTTAGTAAGGGTTCTCGAAAAAAAAACAAAAAACGGGCTGTGGCGTGAATACCACATCGTTTTTTTGTTCTAAGTTTTCCTTTGGCTACCAATCATAAATTAGGGGGTATTAAACGACTCATTTACAAGTCTCAACTTTCCTCTTTGTTTGTTCAGTAAATGCTCCTTGTTGACCCTACACTTTATCCTCAAGTCCCATTTAGCTCGAAATCGTTTCCTTTCTTAAACGGGATCAACTGCGAACAAACAACTGCTGCCGTTTGCTTTTTTGTGTGTAGCACACGATTGTAATTGAGTCGACCAGGAGGAAGGACTTGGATGCATCCTCAGGATTTTCTGAACATTTCAATTTTTACAATTTATTTCCCTTGAATGAAGAAAATCTGAGGTCATCAGAAGTAGTCCTATTCGATTTTGTGCGACTTTACTTAATATTTCATGCTGTAAAAATTAATTTCTTGGTAGGAGAATTGGTTGTGCAAATATGAATGAATATTGCCAAGTGAAAGTTTCCCTTGAGGTGTCTGTCATTTCTTCAAATGACCATTTTGGCATGCGACGTAATCACACAAAAGTTCATTTAAAATCCATCTGTTCCTTGTCCTCAGCAAATAATTTTTCATTGAGCAAGCATTAAATATTATCAGTATCACGCGACGATGATAAAAGTATCAAAGTACAAATGATTCGTGTCACTTTCATTTTGACTTTTTTTACACACATCGCCTGTCTGTAGCCGCAAGGAGAGAAATTTTTTGGCAGGATTTCGTCGCAATAGCTCAAGGAGGAATTGAATAAGCAATAAAATGTGTGTTTTTAATGCTTGCATCCATTGTCTTGATGAGCACGCCTTTTCCATGCAATGCAGTAAAAACCGTGATGTTATTTGCTTTGGTTGGGTAAAAGCCGACATCATCAGCACAATCATAATCGACAAGTTGGAGAGCCCTGCCAGCCATGAAAGTTGAAGAGTGAGGTAATGAAGGAGTGAGCCAGCCAAGCATCAACACGATCAAAGTGTTATGTCGGGGATCCGATCTCATGTTCTCCATAAGAGTGAGAGCTATAGAGCAAGTGTGTGTGTGTGAGTGAGTATACATGTGATGATTTTAGCTAATGAGTAAACCAGTTCTCACACGTCATTTCAAGGACCATGTTCGCTTTTGATTGCATCACGTTAGTGGGAAAAAGGAGCCGGCTCTCTTTCACAGCGTTTTATGCTATGGATATCTAGATTTCTTTGGCTACACCTGTTTGCCCTGTTGGTTCCCTCCTCCTTGTCCTAATCACCTTATCATTATCAACTGCTCATTCTCATTCACCCCAGATGTACGTTTTATCACTTTTGTGTCTCCTTTTTTTATTTGGAACTTGCTATACAATTCCTGAAGATCCCTATACCTAATCACAAGAATCAACAATAACTGCGATTTGATGTCTTCTTAGCTTTTCAAAAGTACATGTGCAAACGTACTTGTGATATTTATTGCATTATTGCAAACCAGAATAATAATAGCTTATAGTCTGCTTCGTACGCTTGATTATAATAATTCTTGCTTTTCTAATCTTTTCTCGTTTATAATAAATAATAATTCATGCATAATCTACGCCATCTTTGCTTTATTCAAAGAAATGTAGATTACAATCTCAACCTCAACTGTTTGAAAACGCTTGTAGAAGGAAACAGATTGCAATCCAATGATTGATTATTGTGTATTTTGCATGATTTCTAATTTAAAATGGATGTATACAAGCATTACAGAAAACTTCTTATATTTTTTTTCTGTAGCGTCCGTCATGTTTGCCTTTCCGGATCAAGCAACAGTGAAGAAAGTTATCAAAGCACTACCGAGAGTTGGAGTCGGTATCAAATATGGGATCCCACAGACCAGGTAATGTTACAGTCTCACGCTGAGCTTCTTTGGTTTCAACTTATTTTTTGTTTCATTTTTTCTCCTTAAACACACAAATAAATGTGAAATGAGATCCATCTTGAAATAACGATGAAGTATTAAGAAGACAATGGATGTAAGAAAAATGCTGCGCTCTTCCTTATTTAGCAAGAATTTATATTCAACAAGTTTGTCGGCATATTTGAGAGAGCGAGAAAAGGCGCATCGTAACAGTGACTGCAAATTCTAAATTCATGTTAGGCAACAAAGCCAAAAGATTTAAAAAAAACATTTGTTCAAGTATGGCACTACATCGCACATCGCAGCAGTGACTGCATTTCAGAGTTTTTTTTACGTTTTTTTGTCAATCCTTTTATGGCTGTAAAAAGGTTCAACCGTCACCAAGAGAAATGTGTATATCTACTCGCACTACGCTCCACTTAATGCTAGTCATCCAAGTAAACCGTATATATTTTTGGTTACAAATATGAATCGTATGAAAATATATGAATGTCACATATAGCCCCAATGTAAGGAGTGAAGCACATTTAGAAAAAACAGTGAAAATCAGCAATCCAGTTCATTTTTACATTAGTAGCGAGGAGGATTTTTGTCCATTTTGGAACTGTGGAAACATAATCTACTGTGATAATGGTTTGTCATGTAGCTTATTTACAGCCTTCGTTTTTTTTATTCAGCTGCACACTTACCGGCTTTATGGAGGCCGTAAATGTAGTTTTGGGAAGAGAGAAAATTCACTTGTTTAATCTAACAAACACAAGAGCTTTCAGTATTGACAAATGGAGATGAATCTCCAGAGACATCATCATCACGTCTCCCTTCGTCTCGACCTTCGGATTGGGGATAAAACTTGTACTACTTTGTTCCCAATATGTTATGTTATGATGACTATGACTCGGGCTTGTGGCTCGTATACGTGATTCGAAATATGAATCAGCTCTGGAGCGCCTCTAATTTGTTTGCAATGAAGAAAAAAAAGATGTTTGTTTTCACTCATAGTTTCCGTGCTTTATCTCTACCCTTTCGAGTCAGGCATTCTGATATTGAGGGGATTACGAATATTGAACACTTAGCAATATATTTTGAATAAGATCAATCCCTAAACATTTCTGTATTGCATGCATTGTTAATTGCAAGCGGTCTGCAGTCATAAAATGAGGTCATTTTATGGGGTTTACAAATTATGTGTTTAAGAATGCACCAGATTGATTAATTAATGGAGTTTATTTTTAATTTTGTAGACGTGCATCCATGATGTCACCACGGCAGTTAATGAGAGCCTCAAATATGACCCAAAAATGGCAGCGGCGGGAGATATCCAACTTTGAGTATTTGATGTTCCTCAATACAATTGCAGGTGTGTATCGTACATTAACTGTATTGTACCTTAGCTGTCGTCATGGTTATATTAATTCGTAATTTTTCCATGTTTCAGGGCGAACTTACAATGATTTAAATCAGTATCCAGTTTTCCCATGGATTTTGACAAATTATGACTCCAAAGAGCTTGATTTATCTCTTTCGAGTAACTACCGGGATCTGTCGAAGGTAACAATTGCAGTCTCCAGTTTGCGATTAATGTTAAGCACGAGTGTGAAATTCATGTAAAAATTTGTTGACTTCTAATGTCGTAGCCTGTTGGAGCATTGAACCCAAGTCGTCGAGCATACTTTGAAGAGCGATACAACAGTTGGGAGCATGAGAGTATTCCCCCATTTCACTATGGGTCACATTATTCAACTGCTGCCTTCACCCTTAACTGGCTCCTTCGATTGGTATGCAATCAAACCAGATTTGTGAGTACAAATTATAATTTGAAAATGACAAGTTTTAACTGGAGCTGTATATTTTGTATTCAGGAACCCTTCACCACAATGTTCCTGGCCCTTCAAGGAGGAAAGTTTGACCATCCCAACCGACTTTTCTCCTCCGTCTCATTGGCATGGAAAAATTGTCAACGAGATACGTCTGATGTGAAGGTACGGATTGATCGGGATTGATTGAGTTCGATTTTGATTTCTGCTGCGAAGTATTTTAACATTTTTGTTCGTTTGTAGGAGCTGATTCCCGAGTTATTTTATCTGCCTGAAATGTTTACCAACAATCATCGATACAAATTGGGAACACAAGATGATGGGTCTGAAGTTGATAACGTCCAGCTTCCTCCATGGGCATCCACGCCGGAAGAGTTTGTTCGTTTTCATCGCATGGTACGTGCCATGAAAATACCTATGACTTCCATAATCAGTGTTTACATTTGGATTAAATTATTGGTATTTTATATCTTAGGCTCTGGAATCAGAGATTGTTTCCTGTCAGCTGCACCAGTGGATCGACCTTATATTTGGGTACAAACAGAGAGGTTCGAATAAAACAAAGTTCTTAAAAATTGGAGTACCTGTACACAAGAAAAAAATCTTTTGACTTTGAGTTTAAGTTTGTTTGTTATTTAATTCCAAAGGTCCCGAGGCAGTTCGGGCCACCAACGTGTTTTATTACTTAACATATGAGGGAAGCGTGGACCTTGATGCAATAAGTGATCCAGTCATGTTGGAGGTTGGATATGTTTTTTTTCTACTCCAACTAATTGACTTTATACATAAATTAAATGTTAATTACTAACTTGATTGTTGTAGGCCATTGAAAATCAAATTCGCAATTTTGGGCAAACTCCGTCTCAGCTTCTGATGGAACCACACCCTCCAAGGAGCTCAGCAATGCATCTGGTAAGTCTAAAATAATTACTTCACAGGCGGTCGTAGATGAATAAACTGTTGTTGTTTGAAATAATTCATATATTTATTCTAATTGCAATTTACAGTCGCCACTTATGTTTTCCGCCGTCCCTGATGATGTCTGCATGGTTATGAAGTTCATGTCCAATTCACCTGTGTGCCACATTTCGGCTAATACCTATCCTCAGTTGCCACAGCCTTCGGTTGTGACCGTAACTACTAGTCAGAATTTCGCAGTCAACAAATGGAATACATCGTATTCTGGTATGCGATGCAATTACATATTCATTTTGATTATGACACTAATACACTTTACTGGTTGAAGTAGAAGATAACGTTATTTTCGCAATTACAGCTTCCCTCCATTCTCCAAGTTTCGCTGAAACAAATGCCAACATAACGTCAAACCTGCCACTGATAATGGATCCTGTGTTGTCGCAAGGGAATAACCACCAGGCGAAACGACATTTAGGAGATAATTTTAGTCAAAAAGTCAAAATGAGGTCCAACTGCTTTGTGACGACGGTCGATTCAAAATTCCTCATCGCGTGTGGTTTCTGGGATCACAGTTTTAGAGTCTTTTCTACTGAGACTGGTACAATATCTTCCTTGAAATATGCACTTTTTTCAACCGGATTTAACAATCAGCCTGTTTATTCCCCTGTAGCAAAAATTGTTCAGATCATATTTGGACACTTTGGCGTTGTCACATGTCTTGGGCGCTCTGAGTGTAACATTACGTCGGACTGCTACATTGCATCTGGCTCAGCAGACTGTACCGTGCTTCTCTGGCATTGGAATGCCCGATGTCAGGCAATTGTTGGAGATGGCGAACATCCAACCCCTCGTGCCACTTTAACTGGCCATGACACACCAGTTACTGCGTTGGTAATATCTGCAGAACTGGGACTTGTTGTGAGCTCCTCAGAATGTAAGAAATGTAAATTCCAATAATATACTAATTTGACTCCGAAGTCAAGACGGTATCCTTTTACGTCGATTTCTTTGAATTTTTTCAGGGGGTCCTGTCCTTGTGCATACTACATTCGGGGACTTACTGCGAACTTTGGAACCTCCCACTGGTTTTAGGTATCCAGAAAATGTCACCATGAGTCGAGAAGGAATTGTGGTTGTTGGGTACGAAAAGGGGAATGTCGCAGCTTTCACAATGAACGGAAGGAGGTTGCGCTATCAAACCCATCACGATATCATCAACGTATGGAATTATCAGTACATCAAGCATTCATTGCAAACTTCTTGTGTGCGAATTCTTAATTCAAAAATATATATTTGTTTGCAGTGTATGCTGCTGAGTCGAGATGGTGAATATTTGATAACTGGAGGCGAGAAAGGAATTGTTGAAGTTTGGCGAACATTTTCTTTGGCCTTGTTGTATGCATTCCCAGCTTGTGACAGTGCTATCCGGTCGTTAGCTCTTTCACATGATCATAGGTAAGCAAGACTACTTCACATTTATTTGTGGAATCTATAAATTCGGAATTAATGATTCAGAAACTGATCAGTAATAAAATTGGTTGTTTCCCTTTCAGATTCTTGCTTGCAGGACTTGCCACTGGATCTATTGTCGCATTCCATATTGACTTCAATCGCTGGCACCATGAATTCCAACATCGTTACTAAACTATAGTTCAATATTCAATATATAATTTATTGCAATACGGATAATGGTAATTAAGCTTGTACTTACGCCGAGCAAAAAGTCGTTACAAAACACTTCTCTCCATGTATTATAAATTGAGGTGATCTATGCAGACATGCGTATGATCACGTTTCACATTTGAACACTTGCGACACAGCATAAAAACCGTTCATTAAGCGAATAAATTCCGAGTGGTCGCAAATTGTCTCAACATGATTTTCACAAATTTCCAGGTTTATACAAACTGTGTAGTTTATACTTGAGTAAATCCTACAAACTAAAAAAAACTGAACGTGAGTATAGGAGTGATGGAGGAGATGTCGTCAAAGTTCCTCCATTGGAAAAGTCCTCTTAAGGATGTGTAGACTAACATTTTAGAAAACTAGGATATAGTCAATTTATATTAAGGGGCAGAAGCAAATACTTAGGTCTGTATTACTATCAATATATATATATGTCGACAGTTTGTCGACGACTACAGTAGCATTTTAATGTGACATACTTGCAAGGTAAATACTATTGTTGATAATTTCGGGTAAGGAAAGCAACAGCGGCCAAATATGGTGATATCTTTTTAAAATTACAGAAAAAAATGGTAGTAGTCTGAGCAGTCGGGTTTTTCTAAATACAAGGTAAGTTTGTTGTGAACGAATTTTTACACAGTATGAGTTCGGTGACAGAATGCAATACAGTTTTAGCAGATTGAATTCCTTCCAAACTATCCGCAACAGGAAAGTCGTCTTAACTCTATATAACATAAATATCTTTATAAATAAGAGGTGTTTTGTGTGCATTTCAAAAAGTGAATTATGCAACAACCCTCGCCAATTCATTTTCTAGAAGAAAGAAAGAAAACAAGAGGTTTATTCGTAACCACTTACAATTAGCTAAGCAGAAATGATTTCTTATGCTCTAAACGTATACTGTAATACTTGGGGGGATGAATTAACTTACTTGTTAGTTTGAACTTTTGGCATAACTGAATTTTCAGGTCTCAGATGTTGTGATTAATACACATGTTGTGAAAAAAAGAAAGTCCGATGATTAAAACTCCAGTTCAGGAAGAAGAAAAAATATTTCACGTGTAAAAGAAGAAAAATAAAATATACGATGAATCAAGGTACACAATATAAAACCTACTGCTCTTTTAACGTTTAAGCTTAGTATTCGTTCCAGGTTGTAACAAAGCATTATGACTTGGACCATGATGTTTGTAGGTTAGTCAAATCGCTGAAAATAACTACAATGATGACTATGGTTTGTGAACATTTAAAAAAAATTGCCTCTTGCTAATCATGTGAAACTGAAAGTATTTACAACATTCCAATTCGCGTTAGTTCCAATAATATGCAATATTTATAGATGTATACGTAAACATATATATTACATATTATATAATATATGATGATTGTGTCATATATAGAATAGTTATGATTTAAATTGTTAAGTTTTAGCATTCACTCTGAAGTCTTAATGTGAATTAAATTATGCTTGCTTAAAAACACGATGATGAATAAAAAAATACGTTTTATGGTATTAATGAAGTTGTCATCAAAAGTGGGATTAATCAAATTGCATCCAAAAGTTGTAACAAGTTTGTACGGTTTTACTTTTTACTCACACACGTAACAACAAGGTACAGCGCTCATTACAGGTAGTAAATATTGAAAGCCGTTTTCTCCTCACTTTTCTTTTTAAAGGTAACAAGCTTTAATAAACAAACTAATTGCAAGCTCGACACCAAGACACTATCATTTTTATATGCATTTGTATTCGCAGATCTATCAAGACAAAATTATTCTAATATATTTTATTCATAAAGTACTTATAAAAGTTTCGTGAAGTCATCCTTTTTCAAGGTAGATCTGGAAAAAGAACAAAATTCAGTTATAATTGCATTCTCCTTTTGGGCATATGACATTTTCCACAATATTATGCGCATATCTTGTGTAGAAACTTACTTCACTCAATATTACCCAATTTTCTGACGGATTTTTTAGCGTAATGCGGACGGCAGATAATGGATTCAAATGCGGTGGAACCTTGGCGTCAAGAATTCCCAAATCATCGAATTCATCTATAAATGATATAACACCTTCCACATACAAATTTCCTGGGCATAATAAAATGTCATGTAATCTCGTATTGCCAATTTACCTATGATAATAAACCCATCCTTATCTTTAGACGAGGATGCTAGACTATTATGGCTAATTGGTATGGGTGCCTGTAAACTCGCTGGTAGGATTTCCAGCGTCGCGTTGTACAGTTTATCAGAGGGATGTTCTGCGTTTCCACTAACAAAACGGTAACTGGAAAAAAGAACGTCACAGTTTCAGTTTCGGAACCAGCGCTCAATCTAGTGCTCCTGGTGCGAATTAGAAGAAAGAGTTGAGCTTACCTAAGAATGTCGATAGGCTTTGGGAAATAAAAGGAAACCGTATCACCGGCCTCGGGAGCCAACCCCCAAAAATAGGTTTTCCCGTGGTAAGCCTTATCGAGAGAAAATCTCCCATAATGTTTTATTGTACTTTCCACCCTAGCTTCTGGGTTATCGTGCCTTGTAAATAGCTCCAACTTTCCAAATTGTCGATCCTTAAAACAATAAGAAAATGAAGTCAAAATTTAAAAATCCGTATTTCTAAATTCTGAGATCAAAATGCCCTGAAGAAATAATTACTACATACTTTCAGTTTCTGCACTTTCCCATTCAAAGAGGAAACCATACCGATATGCTGAAATAAAGATGGCTTGTTACGGATCCATCTTTTACTTAATTCTCGAAGACATCGTTTCTGCAAGTTAAACGTAATTAAAAGTCATTTTTATCAAAATGATAATATATCTAAATCATTGTATTGTTGTATGATAAAGGGAAGAACTTGACTCACATGATTGTAATCTAATTTGCAATACTTAACACTAAAGAAATGAGATAGCAACCAATCTCCTGGCTTATCTTGGTAAAACAGAAGAATGAACTCGACCAGCTTCCATAAATCAGATCCTCGAAAAAGTTTTCCTGGAAAATCATTCAAAAACCACGTTTAAATTTTAACTTCAAATTTAATTATCCATGATAATCAAGAATTATGTTAGGTTTATTTGGTGAATTTGAAACTGGTCGTACCTATGAATCCTAGCTGGCAAAAATCAAGCATAAACCACTCATCGCCTTTCACTGAATTGCTAATAGCAAAATTCTTCATCGTGGTAATAAAGCCCTTTTTACTGAGAACATCGTCTTCCAGTTGAACATAAAACGTTCCTCGGTTTTGTGCGTACATCATGAGGTATGCATAGTCGAGATTTTGTTTCGTACGCCACTTTGTCCTCTCCTCCGAATCACCAAGGGTGGCTTTTATGGACTTGAAATCAGGATAAAAACTACCGGAAGGTGCCAAAATCTCAATAAGACCACTTTCCACATCTCTTCGAAATCTGGGGAAAATGGAAAAGGTCAAAATAATATTACATTTCCCCTCACGTTCCATTTGGAATCATATTATGAGAACGTGTTCACATCACCACTTACTGTCTCGTTATAGAACTAACTGTACTCTGTACAAAGGAAACGTCTGCCTCCGCAACAAATACAATAATTAGCGTATCATTTTTCTCTAGTGGAAGCATTGAATTCAATAAATTCTGCAAAGTTGGAAGAAGGTAACTTTGCGTTGGTCTTTTGACAGTGGGAATCCCCAAGACAACAGACACTGTAAATCAATAAACATCGTCTTTGTTACTTCTTGGCTTGTGATGGGGAAAACTCCGTTAACAGGCAAAACTCTCTATGGAGTATCTCCTTCCATAATACAACTTTTTATTAGGTTACCTCCTTCTCGTTGTTTTCCAATTGTAAGAGCAGGCGTTAAGGCATCCTCACTGTCCAGCAAATGAGGTAAAGCGTTGTAAAGATTAACTAATTTGAGGCGATTTTTACTCAGCAGTGTCTTGAGGGCC
>JAQFZW010003967.1:0-11453 GCA_034687055.1 Heteromurus nitidus | reverse complement strand
TTTTTGTCTTCTTGTGACAAAAAATCAATTTCTGAAGACGGGGATGCTATTTTTGGTGACAATACGCCTAGCGCCTTTAATACGCAACGAGTTTTTATATCAAGCTGTAAAACTTCGGTTTTATTCATGGACCTATGTTCGATTATGCAAAACATTATTACAAGTATTAACTTTAAGTAGAAATTGCCGTTTTATTTATGTTCATGCGGAAATATTGTGATTACCAAACACCCATCATACCATTTTACAATTCCCCTTTCCGTAAAGTAAATGTTCAGATCTGAAACAATACTAAAGAAATCTCACTATACATGGACTATAGCACCAAAAGTCAGCGATGCGATTACTGAAAACTGAATTTACCAAAGAATCAAAGAAGTTCGTCGCCATTATGGATGACACTTTTGTACAGCTTCTATAAACTCATGAGTACAATTCATGTTTCTTATATTCATCGATGATCAAACGAAACACTCATTTTTATGTTTTGAAACATTCATACATGAAGTACTTTCATGACATCCTACTACATGCTATATATAAGTTTCTATATCACAAAGCATGCATATTTTACAATATCACCGTTCATAGGTATAATGTTGAATATCGAACTATATTTCTACCCGATTATTTCTACTACTACGCAAGATGTTGAACTTTTGAGTCAAATATAAAGGCGCTTGAATAGCTCCTCGTTTGATCTGCTTGGTTTGAGAAGACACGATACTGAGTACAGATGTAGCAAACATGCGATATAAAATTCACATACATATATCTCGTCAATGATATTATAATTATAACAGTAGTCTTTATAAGCCGGTGTATTGGGGATAATTTGAGAACTGGAGCGGTTGTCCCTGACCAGATGCTTGGTTTGACTGGCCAGTCTGGCGAAAAAATAAGTTCCTTGTACGACTCCGTTCTCTCTTTGGTTTTTGATTTTGAGTGTTGAAAGACTCTCTGTAAAAATGGTAAAAAGTAAAAAACACTTGAGATGGCTCGAAGACAATGTACATCGGAACTCGCAAGTATCAGCGTAATAAACCTTTGTATTTGTGAAATAGTACCCGAAAAATGGAAGAATAGATATCAGCAAATTTTTCTCTGGATGAGACGCTAATATCGAATTTGTTTGCAATGTATGGTTTACGACAGCCCGAAGATAATCTTGTAACTTCCTTCTTCTTTCATCCACGAATTTCGCATCCTGCAATTTCATAACAAACACTATCAAATTCGTTATCAAAATCAAACTGTTGTTCCGTTTACAAAGCTTAATGAAAGATCAATAAGTATGACCTGAAGCTATTCTTGAAAAACATTTTGCAGGAAGTACACTACACGTGTACCTCTACCGGACCATGCTCAAATATTTTACCTTATTTCCTAAGTGCTTCTTTGGAGGAAAGTAAAATGAAGATATCACTGGGTCGGTTTTACTTAGGTCACGATGAAGACTATAAAACTGAGAATAGCGGCGATAGATGTTCCATTCTGTATCTTTTATGCGAACGAATACCTATAAAACATATAATCACGAATCTTGTAGATATATCAATACACATACGTACTCTGAGCACAACTGTGATAATATCATGTCATTGGTTTAGAAAAAGGAGAACAAATTTACAAATTTTAAATTTATTTTAGTAATTTTTACCATAAAATTTCATTTATGTACGTATTTATATGCAATATACAATTCGTCTTCAAGAACTTGTTAGGTGAAGGGAAAGTTTCGTGGTGGCTTTAACACAATTCGGCCAATTCACCACACTAAAGCTTTCAGACAATTCTTCTCTCCTCAGTTACATTACATAATGCATACAACTTCCAAGAAGAAACCGCTTTCGACTTTCATTTTATGTATTGAATGTATTTGTAATTCGTACTACTGTATTGGAGTTTAAATGTTTTACCTGGTAAACATGATGGAGGTCGTTTGTTGCGCCGGTAAGGAAAGCAGAAGGGATCCAAATGTTTATAAGTACCCTCTCATTACTATGAGAGCTCGCAAGTCGCCTAGCTGTAGCTGCCCTACTTCGGTTTTCAGTTGAAGACGAAAATGATTCCACGATATCCCATGAATCATCGTCGTCATCTTCTTCACCAAGAGAAGCTAAGGGGCCTCTCAAGTCCACCAGCTCTTCTTTCAGTCGTTTTATTGCAGCATCTTTCCTTTGAATGGATTTCTGGAGATGAGAATTAAACTCCATCAATTCGCCATGCATTTCTGCCACTTGAATTAATTTTCTTTCATATTCCGCTGCTTCATGTGACGAATCATCTATATCAAACAAAAGAAATGCCATTCCATATCATTATAGGCATTACTTATTACACATGCATAATTTGAAAAGCATCGAAAATTCACTTCGAATGTCCAATGAAGTGCCATTTAGTGCGTTAAAGTTTGAAAGCCGAGTGAATACTGTTTGTAAAATTTACTTCGAATACGACAAAAAAACAAACTGTATCATCACTGGCTTGGCTATGATTTGATCAATGTGATTTGTTAAAAGTTAATGGAAATGTGGAAGAGCTTAACATTATCAAAGATAACGTATGAAATACCTGCAATATCCGCTGTATGATTGTTAACGGCTATCTCGACATCGTCCTCTTCGAGGCTAAGACGACGTGAGTTTTCGCGTTTCAGCAACTGAACAGCTCCAACATATTTTTTCAATTGATGTCTCAGGATTTCGTTGTCCTTGCTGAGAGACTCTATTTTTGCTTCTAAGATTTTTATATGATTGCCCGAGCTGCGTTTCTCTTCCGCGAACTCTGCGCGTAATGTTGCAACTGTCTCTACTTCTCGATCCAGCAAGGCTTTTAGCTTCTGAACAGCATCGTCGGACTTGTAGGAAGCTTCTGAATGAGTTTGCGAGTCCTTGGCTGTCGCAGTTGGGCTACCTTTCCCAGGACTCATAGGTGTTGCAGGGCTTTGAATTTTAGAGGAACTACTGGCTTGGTACGTGGAGCGGTCTACATCTAAGTGAAAGTCTGGCGTTAGTGAGGAGTCATAACTGGGTATGGGTATCAAATCATCGGAAAAGTCTGGATGAGTATTAACACTTTTTCCACTACTACCGGGTGTATCATTTACAATAGGTTTGAGCCTTTGACTAGGAGATATTTGCAAACCGGCTAAACTTACAGTTTCTAAATCTAAACGTTCAGAACAATCGGAATACACTGAATTTACAGAAATACAATCAACTGATTTAACTGATGTGGAACATATCGACGCATCAGCACCACCTGCACCTCCTATCGATTCGGACGGTGTTGCTCCTAATATTGGAACCTCTATCGAAGGATCGGAGGACTCATTTTCACTGTCTTTCATAATGATACTAGGCATATGCCCGTCATTGCTTGTTTCCCCAACCTCGGCCATTTTTCTCTCGGCTTCAATTGAGTGCGTAACATATGTTGAGCAAGAAGCAGAAAAGGAAGTTTTCTCTCCTTCACCTTCTTGAATTAATGAATGAGATTTCTTTTCAGTCGGTGTGCTTACAGCTGTAGCTGGCAAGGATGAGTAGACGCCTGATGTACTGACACTTACACTATCCAACGATCCTGTTGGTTCGTCGTCATCAAATGAAACAAAATTAACAGGAGGTTTCTTCTTCTTCTTCTTCAAACATCTGCTTTTCGTCTTATCTTCAGAAGGTGAAGATACTGCTCCCGAAGATTTCGCCAATAACGCAGAAGGTACAGCGTTAGTAGATTCAGCTACACTTTTCGGAGACAAAGCAATAATTGCCTGATCAGCAATCTCTATTGAATCTTGAGCCTCGAGAATAGATGCCTCTGGTACCTGAAATATATATCGAAAGGGTATTTAGGGTATGTGCAAAAATTACATATATCTAAAAACGACTATATGCGGATTTGGTGCCTGCAACTCAAAAACATCTTACGTCTTTTTCCATAACGGGTGCTAAACTATCTAGTTTTGGATTATCCACGTTTAGTGCAAAGAACACGGACCCCAACCCAGCAGCAGTTTGAGGTAGAATTGAGTTTAGTTCATGGTCCCGTAAAAATGCCCAACTTTCATAGAACTCGTGAAGATTCTCCAGCGACAAAATAATAAGTATGTAACGTTCCAAAGAGTGTTCGTTCAAAGATGCACGAATCCAAGCACGACATCTTCCCACGTCCGTACGCACATTGTGAAGTAGGAGGAAACGCTCCCCTTCGTGTTTGGAAAGTTGAGACTTTATTAGTAGCCAGAAGCAAGCGTTATCAGAAGGACGTAGAACTGCAGGAACCTAAGAAAATGAAACGTAGTAACAGCGATTAGCTACCTGACACAATAATACTGCATACATTCATACATACAAACTAAACTGCTTTATAATACTAAGGTTGGCTTATGTATGTTTTCTTGAAGTACTTACCCAAAAGGCCGATTTCGAATTGGAAGACTGCTTAACGGTTTTCTTAAACCCGTGCGAAAATACATCTTCGTAAGCTGCACATAATCTTGCAATCGATTCTTCGTCTTCTGTTGCTAATTCAGTTCGTGAGCCAAATCGACTCTGACATCCTTTCACACCATCCAGTAGCCTGGTGAGTAGAGTTTTCTTGAAATCAGTAGTTTGATTTTGAGTTGAACTCATCTAAACTATTGTACCAATTAACGTACACGAATGTCCAGTGGAAGACAATCTTCTTGTTTTAATATTACACGAATGCCAATATGTAAGATCGCTTTGGAATTAGAACAAGGACTTATGCAAAACATAGATTCAGTTCACGGATCTGTACTTCGTTTTCAACGCATGGTCGGAACAATTTTTTTTTCTGTAGAAATGAGCTATAAAATTGATACTAGAGTACAACTTCACTGGCTAACACATAACTCAAACTTCAAACAGCCGACAAGGTTCTTTACTACGACAAGTCTCATGCAGAAAAACTTTCTCAATCTCAATGCTTTCACCAGCATCTATTTTCCATGTTGAAAAATGCATACACTCAAAAATGCACATACGCGTGTGTGTGTGTGCAACTTCAACTGTACTTTCAGCAAATCTCTTCCAGTTCCTGAATGAATGCATAGAATTGTGGACCATGGACCAACATAATTCTCTTCGAGTAGTGTGCACCCTGAAATTTTAAGAAATGCACACCAGTTAGTTTGTTTCAAAACACAATATTTATTTTATTATGTGATAGTCACCTGCAGTCTCGCGAGCATAATTTGTAATTATATTCGTTCAGTCATACGTAACGGAATTTGTAACAATCCAATCATATTTATCTCAGATCAACGAAATGTAATTTATCTTTCGTGAACTTTATGCACCAAAGACTTCAGTCTAAAGTTAAAAGTTATCGGTCATAAATAATTGTGCTAAGGATAAATAATAAAAATCATGAATTGGATAATGAAATTTGAGATTCAAGCAGAGCACATCAGATTCACTCCTCACTCTTAATACCAAAGGCATGTCAAGTATGTTCTATGTACAAAACGCGATACTGACCCAATTAATTCCTGACCGGATCTATGAATGACTTTGGCTTTTACATATATATTATGTACGAATACGAATATTATTGTACTTACTTAAGTATGCGTAGTAATGCTGAAATTCGTGTGTTGTTGTATATTGTTAGTTGTTACATTCAACATTTATTTATACACCCACATCGTGCCATGTCACATGTTACTACTTATAAATGATTCATGAAAACTTTTGTGGGCGTTTCACGTGCATTCTTCTTTACAATACACAATATGCGTATTTACAATTCTCATCACTCATCATGCCAAGCCAAGTAAAATGGTCAAAGTTGAATGTGATCATGATATAATCCCAAAGCCAAACTAATTTAATTTAATAAACAAATGCTGAAATGCTTCTATATCTATCTGCCAATCATGGAATTTACCTACCGCAGAGTCGACCTGGAATACATGTAACAATTTCAATTTCACTTGGTGTCAACAATTGCTGGAATTGGAAATTGCCGAAATTGGAATGCCATAATAATTACGACTTAATAGAAATTATGACAATTTTAATCGATCAATCGGTGCCAACCTAAAGTTATCCAATGCTTATGCAAGTTCCCAAACTTTACCAACCAATCAACAACGAACAACACGCGATGGACGGTGGACAGTTTACAGCCAACAAATAACAAAGACATGTCCGATTTCGATCGTCATACATGAACTCCTAAACACCAAAGTTAAGCTGTCATCTGTGCTCAGAAGTCATATTATGTCACTGTCATTGTGCATTGTCAGATTTCTCTATTGTTGTCGCCAATCAAATCCTGTCACCTGTCACCTGATGCCTGTCACCTGTGCCAATTTTTTGTGATTTTGTTTTAAAACTTACCTTCCACGAAATACGAAAAGGTACGATTGACGATGTCCCACGTTTCCTTTAATATCCAGCAATCACTTATCTATCCCCTTGATATCCACATATCCAGCAAACATGCCAGTTCAGCAGACGTATATTTCTCCGCTTCAACGTAATCCGTTAATTTGTAATTGTTCTACAAAAAATACACACTTTTAAATTTCCATTTTCAATCTTCCATCTTACATCGTACTCCCTCCTCAAGTATCAACTATGATTGCCTACTGGAAAATTTCAAAATGAAGGTTTACCTTCAATTGTCAATTATCAAGACTATCAAGTCACAAGTTCACAAAGAAGTATAAATGACATTTTTCACATTCACCTCCAACCTCACAAACATGACACGAGATCCTTATCCTTCATTAAAACCTCACAATTGATTAATAAAAATATTTATTATCTATTTATATATATTTATATAAAAAATTTAAAAAAAACAGGCAGCCTGTAAACTATTTAACTTTGTTATTGTGGGCCCACGTTCAACGTTTGTGCATGGATGCAGTTTGCACAAAGTAAACTTTATGTAAAATGTGTTCACAGTCTATTCTACTTTTGATCTAATTACAACCCAATTAAATAAATTCACAAAAACAATAAACTAATATTAATTACTTGGCTGCTCCAATTTACATTTTGTAGTGTTTTCACGTTTTTCATGATGACATTTCAGCTCGATCAAGTCACACAGGGATTTAAGAGCACCCAGCTGCACAACATAAAAACAATGAATATTTAAATGCATCTTAAAGGAGCCCGCTTTGTAAAAGCATCTGATTTTGGACTAAATGCACTCTATCATACCCACACCAATGCCAAAAGGGGCATCCATACCCTTCTGATTTGCAAAGAGATGAAAATTTCGCGAAACTCGATTAATTAATTAAAACATTTCACAAGATCACAAGCAATGAAATCTTTATTTGTAATTAATTTTGTATATTTTCGTTTTGAAAAGAATTTCCCTAATTCTCCCCGACGTTGAACATGAAAGGCTCCCGAGTGGATGTAAATATCCAGAAACTATGCACCTCGTTCTCTATGACTTGTCTCAATTGAGCCGGCAAATCTAAAAAATTCGCCTTGCCGTGGTGTCGTTTTGGAGAGAATGAATAGGCAGATTGAAGGCTTTGAGAGTCATAAGCCAAGTGAAGGGTAAGCGAACATGTGCACATTTCTCATGCAATCCAATATTTTAATTTCTCATTTAGTTTATTCTGGTAGTTTAATTAAATTAAATTGATATAGAGAGATGGTGAAGAAGGAGTATTAATTGTGAGGTAGATGTGCTACAAATTGATGTGTTTTTTGATTTTTCTAGGCTACTAGAGATTTAGAAAGGAATCAAGATGGGTCGCCGACCAGCGAGATGGTGAGTGAAAAAATTTATTTCATTTGATAATATTGTTGTAATTGAACTATTGACTATAATTAAAGTGGGCTGTGTATTAAGGATAACATCGGTTATCAACGATGTGAAGGTGTTGAAATATTAAACATTAAATAGATATTTGCAACTTGTGTGATTTGCGTCATGACACATGATGTGTTTAGTAAAAAGTAGAATGCTCGCAGTCAGCAGTCGCACATCGCAACTTTATTTACAATTCACAATTTGACAATGTAAATATTTTACGTTCAACATTTTGAAGTAAGTCAGCAGTGACTCTTTTGTTTAGGTTAACGTTAGTTCAGTTTCGCATTTTCATGTTTAAACATGTATTATTTCTTATTGACTAAAGCTGAGGCTCCTGCCACTGTCACCTGTCCTGAATTCCAATTCCAACTTTTGCCTCGTAACGATTACTGATTAAGTTTAGTGTTTAGTAATGTAGTCACAGTTGACAATCATGAATCGTTGCTAGTAATGTAAATTTTTTGGTTGTACTGTTACTGTTGTAGATACATGATAAACGATAAATTAAGTTGTCCTATAGACGAAAGATTGTTTTTCGATGGAGGCAGGAGGAGGGGAGAGAGCTTTATTGATTCGTACTACGTTGTATGAACTATCCAAGAGTTAAAACTTGGTGATTGGTACTTTTAAATTTGCTAGGATTTTTCAATATACCTTCTAATGTCTACATCGGGATTTTTTTTTGCGTTTTGCACGTCCCTCGACTGAAATGCTTAGTTGAATGAATTTCAGTCAGAAAGCTAATGTGCATAAATCAATTGTGCCACTTGTCGCCTTCTTTGCAGTAATGGGTCTGCACCGAAGTGAACTTCAAGTGGACACAAGTTTGTTATTAGTTCATAATGAGGATGAACTTTCGCTACTGACTACACATTTACGTTTATCATTCATACTTAATGATTTGCTAACTTGTGTTTTAAGAATGTAAAAAATGAGAAATATATGTGTGATATGAAATTAGGAACAAATACGCTGATGCTTACAGGCGACTGCTAATTGCCAATAACTGGTAAATTAATAATTGCTTGATTTCCAATCTTTTCAGCTATCGGTACTGCAAAAATAAGCCGTACCCAAAGTCACGGTTCTGTCGGGGTGTACCTGACTCGAAGATCCGTATTTTCGACCTTGGAAAGAAGAAGGCCCGAGTGGAGGACTTCCCACTTTGTGTGCATTTGGTCTCGGACGAGTATGAACAACTCTCGTCGGAAGCTTTGGAGGCAGGGCGTATCTGCGCCAACAAGTACCTCGTCAAAACTGCTGGAAAGGATCAGTTCCACATACGAATGCGGTTGCATCCATTTCACGTCATCAGGATAAACAAAATGTTGTCGTGCGCAGGAGCTGATAGGCTTCAAACTGGAATGAGAGGTGCGTTCGGAAAGCCACAAGGAACCGTCGCCCGAGTCCACATTGGACAGCCCATTATGTCCGTGCGTTCTTTGGACAAGCACAAGGGATCCGTGATCGAGGCTCTTCGTCGTGCCAAGTTCAAGTTCCCAGGACGTCAAAAGGTACTTTTCAAAATTTCCAATACGCTTGTTGAAGATTTAGTGGCGTTTTATAAACGGAGAAGAGAAATGAAGTGATATGTTTTAACACACAATTGTTGTTTTTGTAGATCTTTGTTTCGAAGAAATGGGGATTCACCAAGTTTGAGAGGCCCGAATATGAACAGCTAAGGAACGACGGAAGACTTGCCATGGATGGCTGCAACGTCCGATATCGTCCCGAGCATGGACCCCTTAGTGAATGGAAAAAAGTTCAAGAGGAGTTGGCATCAACGGCATAAGACGTTCGTTTTCGTGTCATGTTCTTATACATAATTATGTAACATGCATGTGTAAGATCATTTTGCTAATTCCTTTTGGGATCTGTTTTCGAAATAAAATCCTGATTTATATGAATTCGTTACTATTTGTAAACTATTTTTAGTTGTATATAATAGTAGTTCATAATATTGAACGGGTTTTACTCTGTGATGCGTGTGTTCCCCATGCATTATGCGCATAGATTCTGCCATTCTGCATTACCATTTACCTCGGTACCAGTCGATTCCTACTGAAATTATCATTATTATCTTGGACTGGTTGACTCAGTTCATTCAATTACATATATCACATCACTTGAGCAGGCACAGAAATAATATAGTACTATGTTGGTCACCTTCACATAAATGTATTGGAAGGTGTACGAGTGCCGTCTTCGCTTGCACACGTCGATGAGAAGATTCCCATGATAAGAGGAACAAGGATTGGAAAAACCATCACACATTCATGCCACAGCAAACTATGAATAATATTGCAATGTCCTTGAAACCAAATGAAAGTGAAGTGGAGTCAGACAAATCACAGTAAATTCCATCAGATAGTTGCATTAGCTGCACTGATTTCCTACTACCAATAATATTACTATTACCACAAAAGCCTGCTTGTCTGATTTGAAATGTAAGATTTTGCACACCTTTTCATCGTATTGCATTCTATTCACAAACACTATTTAACAGTGAGCACTCTGAGCACGGTTGCGATCAGCGATCACTGATTTCAAACTCAGAAACCGAAATGGGATTTAAAGGAAAACGGATTATCGTAACGGGAGCTGCAGGATGTAAGCTATAAGATTTACAATTAGCCTGGATTTACACGCCCACCCACGTCTCCATTGCATGCATGCGTTCGTTCATGCATGTTCATTTAATTACAACGTAGATCAACATTCTTTCGTGAATTGGTTTCAGGTCTAGGAAGGGCTTTGGTTCAACGTTTGGTCCAAGATGAAGCAGTCATTTTCGCCTTAGACAAAGATGAAGTCCAACTTAAAGACTTACAGGGTAAATTTCCAGCTATCAACACTGTCGCCGTAGATTTACTCAACTGGGAAATGACCAGAGGCAAAGTGCAAGCAATTGTGGAAGAAGCACCTGTGGATTGCTTAATCAATAATGCTGGCTTGGTTATGCCAGAAAGTTTTCTGGAAACGACACAAGAAAATGTTGACTTGTAAGAGCAAATTTGCTCCATGAAAATTTTGCTGGAGGTGGATGATGGAAAGTGCATGTATTTAAGAAAACATTTTTAATTGCTTGCACATTAAGGTCATTTGGAATTCATTACAAAGCGGTTTTAAACATCTCTCAAGTGGTTGCAAAAGCGATGCTCGAAAATAGCGTTGCAGGGTCAATTGTGAATGTTTCATCTGTTGTAAGTGATTTTATTTGAAATCGATGAGTTGTTTGTATTTTTATCGACGAGAATTGAATTGTACAAGTAGTTCGCTATATATTGATTAATTTTCTTTCAATGTTCGTTTGTTTAAGACATCCCTCCGAGCCTCTGAAAATCTTGGAGTGTACTGCTCTTCGAAAGCGTCCTTGGACATGCTAACCAAAGTTATGGCATGCGAGCTTGGCGTCCACAAAATTCGCGTGAATTCAGTCAATCCTACAGCAATTTGGACGGAAATGGCGAAGAAACTTCCCCACAACGAAGGGTTCATGCGAAGGACGCCTTTGCGACGTATCGCTCGCGTGGATGAAGTGGTCAACACGATTATATTCGTTTTGGGAGATGAGTGCCCAATGATGAACGGAAGCTTTCTCACGATTGACGGAGGATATTCTGTGTGTGCGAATTAAA
>JAQFZW010003966.1:0-11454 GCA_034687055.1 Heteromurus nitidus | reverse complement strand
AGTACTACTTAAGTACTTTTTTGTACTTAAGACTTAGGACTTACTTCAGCTTCCTTCCGAAAGTACTTAAGTACTTGAGGACTTACCAACTTTTCCCCAAAAGTACTTGCAAGTCTCTGTAAGTACTTCTAAACAAAAATCAGAATAATGGCTCGATTTTCGACAAATCAACATACCAGCAGCCCACAAATCTCTGAATAAACGATAAGTATTTCGTGTGCAAGTTCTCCTTGTCTAGTTTAATAGCATATTGCTATAATCCAAATCCAATCCAATCCTTGTGCTGAAATTATTAGCGTAACCATCTATTGTCAAACGTAGCTTTATAAATTAGCTGGACTTTTTGTCTTCTCCGAAGTAATAAAACAATCAAATCATGTGATTGTTTTAATTTCTAACAACGTGTGTTACCGTTATCTCAGGTTCTATTATCTATGTCTTCAAATAGCACAAGTAGCTATTAAATCGCAAGCAAAGTCACATACAATTCACGAATAAAATGTCGCAAATTGATTGCATACTTGAATTACAACCAGTTTAATTGAATATATGACAGCTCGTCCACTTATTTAGCAATAATTTGGAATAATTAAAAAATTGTACTTGAGGACTTATACAAGTACTTAAGTACAGTACTTGGACTTAAGACTTCCAGAGATCACCGGTAAAAAGTACTTAAGTACTTGTGTACTTACGCAAATGATTGTACTTAGGACTTAGTACTTAGGACTTGAAAAAGTGAGTACTTGCCCAAGCCTGGAAAATATTCCATTCACATCATTTACAGTTTTGAATTCAAAATACGTTCATTGAATAAAAATAAAGCCTCAAATCGTTTCACATGTATTTTAATGTACCCTTGCATGGTCTGTTGAAACTCCCTTTTTGTCATCATCATATATGCTTAATATCACATTGGATTGTATTGTTCGCATATTGACAAACTGCAATGATTCTTTGCTTTTCAAGTTGGAAATTTCGCGTTACAAATTTGTAATATCACTTTGAACAAGCCCGAATATCATCCCATCAATTATGAGTATTCTGATACCTTCATCCATAATCAAGTCGCGTTGCCAAAAATAACAATACCAAAAATCATTCTACAGGATTTCTTATTGTGACAAAAGTTTGAACGAGAGTAAAAACGAGAAAAATTGGAGAAGGTTCACGTAAGCAATATTAGAACGTACGAACTCTCCCTATACTTTCGTATAAATTTACACATACTTATTATTTATTCATGACGACAAATCACGATATCCCCATGCTTTAAACATACATGCTGAATAGCTGAATTCACTTACGTTTTCTAACAAATACTGACACACTTTTTCGGTGTTCTCTATCATGTATTTATTATCCGCTCCGCTCATTTCCATATAATAAATTCCGATAAACAAATGAAGCATAGATTCAGTTCACATATCCAGCAATGTCATCCCGCGTTAAATTCTGCTTACAATGTCCAATGCTATCCTGCGATTGACAAATACAAACTTCTGGTGAATATTGAAAATCTCTTTATTCATCTGCTTTCGCAAATGCAACTAATTATAGCAACTTTTGATATTATTTATTATATATAGTGATCAACATCAATAATACAAACGCTGTTTTAGTTGAAACTTGCAGAATAGTCTATTGTTATCAAAAGAGAAATTAATCATGGACAATTGTAAGTAGCATTTGTATAACACGTAGTACCTTTAAATGAAAATAAATGAAATAATTGAAATATTGATATAAGCATAAATTAATTTTTTCATAGCTGAGGATCGGAAAATATGCACAATGTGTATGGGCTGGCGTAATATTCCATCGACTGATTCAAATCTCCTCAATTTGATACAACTCTTTTGTAGACAAACCGATATGGACCCTTGTCGTTACACCCTAAACCCCAGAAATATACCTGTATGTGGTGATTGCATTAAAAAGTTAATATCCCTTGAAAATTGCCATGCGAAGATGACGGGAATAGTAGGAGACCTTTTGGTACAAGTCCAGTGTGCTGGATTTGCATTTCCTGTGGAGAGTGATAAGGACATGACAAACCATCCTCATCCAAACCCTGTATTCTTCAAAGAATGTGTTCGTGGTGAGAATGCAATTCACTTCAATTTAGCCATTCGAATTTAAACATGTTTATATCTAGGATTTTACTCGTTTACAGTCGCAAGAGAGAAAGCTAGAATTTTACTTGGTGTTCCTCAAGACCCCGCTACACTTCCAAATGATGAATTTTTCAACTCAGATGACATCGTGGGGTTTGAGAATGAAGGGGGTGCAAACGGATCTGTGCCGTTGCCTGGATTCGCTGAAGCCTTCTTCAGTGTCCAAACTGCGGATACAAGGGACACGATGGATGTCGATGAAACAATATCCGCTTCGAATCGTGCAAAAATAAATAATGTGATTGTCCCATTTGCAAATTTAGCTGCTGATCTGAAGCGTAATCCTGAAGTTTCACCAGTTTCGTATGTTTAAATATTACAATGTAAATTGTAATATTCGTGCAGGCATAATGATGGGATTTGAAATATTTTAATGTCATAGTTTGGACGATATCAAGTCAAACGACGATGAAATGAGAAAGACCAACCTACAGGACCAACATATACAGCGAACACATTCCCATTCTTTGAATAGACAATCCTTGAAAATCAGGTCCGATGTAATGCTACAGAAAACTCTTAAATGTTAGGAAACAATCTCACAAGATTTACTGTATCGTAATTTGTATTAATATTATTAATGACTGACATCTGAATTTGTCTGAATCTGAAATAGGTGAAATATGTGGTCAACTTTTTGCAAGGCCATGCAATTTGGCGTGTCACAAAAGGAAGCACAATACTCCTCAAAAATCCTCCCTTCTATCATTAACACAAGTCGAATATAAACAAGACGACGATCCAGCTTCTATTCAATTGCAGATTGCAACACTACAAGAGAAATACAAACAGTAGTTTGATGCTGTTTGTAGAAATCCATCTTTTGTTAATATATAGTTCAATTGATTATTAATAATTTAGCCAGTATTTGAATATACAATTATCGACCGAAATTGATTAGCAGTAGATAAATCTGAGTGACAATGCAAACGTAATGAAGAAAAGCTGCTAAATCAATTTTGTGAATGTCCTGAATTAAATATAATGCATCGTAAATATTTTGTACTCATTTGATGTACATAAGAAATGAACTGGATGTACTCTTTCATGCGAATAAAGTTTAGATATTGGTCGTTATCTATATGAAATTTGGATAGCGTAACACAACTTTGAAAAATTTATATTAGGGATGACTGATTAGATATTCATGCAGAAAGTTACCAAATATTATATATACATACATTTGTCATCCAGTTCACTTGGCGAAAATCCATTCTTCATACAATTATAATATAAACTTGAGATGGTCATTCTTTAAGTAGAGTCTATGACAAATGTCACACATGGGAACCCATTCCCTATAAAAAATCAAGATCACACTCTAATACAATGCTACAGAAAATTTGATGGAAATTACGGCCAGTTTCGACATCACAAAATATTGTATCGATCTTTCTGATCCCTGTGTATGGGCTTTAAGTGGAAGGAATGGCGGAACATGGCTTACAACAAGGGCATGCAGCATTTGGATTGATTGTTACAGAATTCGATCCCAGTCCAAATATTACGTATACTCGAGTTATGGGTATACAGGGTGTGGATGCTAATGACCGATATGGATTCTTTTACAGTCAAGTACAACGTCAGCGTCAAGTTCGCATATAATGTGCACATATGCAAGGGTGGCCCCCAACGAGCGCTGAAAACCATGAAATTTTTTTGAAATATAAGATGGACAAGTTTCAATAGTCAAAACGATGAGCTACCGGGTCCCAAACTCTCCAAAGTTATGCATTGTGGGCATTGTGGCATGGCAAAAGCGGTCTCGGGTAAAATCGCTCAAATAACGTCCATCCAAAATGACAATATCGTAATTTACAGAGAATTTGAAGATACCTGAAAGTATACTCATACTCATATTTGAGCGAGTTATATGGATATAAACTGTAAAGGGCTACGTAATATTTATTTATTTATTACTGGTCACATGCGTCTACTTATGTGAAAATATAAGAAGCACGACAATGGCATACACAGATATATAGCATGAATAGGGATCGGTTATTGAATCAAATGAAAAAGGGAAATCACACAACTTGCATTCTAAACTCTGGTGTTTATTGGTTTTCATTTAAGTGACATTAAAATAATTTTCATCAATTTTCAATATTTTTGAAAATTCCAGATCAACAGTTAGTGTTGTGAGATACAAGGTCCATTTTCCAGTTCAAGTAATGCAAAGGCAGGTTAAAATACAGTACGCTGGCATTCAGTCACAACCGAATTATTTACGTAACAAAATTTCAATGACAGTGCACGTGTTCACGGTAAAGGGCACATGGTACAAAATGCATGGAAGCATAGGAGAGCACATGTCACTTACGAGCATTAAAATCTGCGAAAGGTTTCTGATTTTTCAATTAATGGAACTGATAAATCTAATTAACTTACTGGTAACTGGATTTTTGCATTTAAAAGCATATTTTCATTAAAATGTGATCATTAGTTGAGTATTTTTTCAAATATTACAATTCCCGTATTTTTAATTACATTAAATGCATTTATCCCCACAACGATATTTTGCGTGTCATTCAAATGCATCTGGAAAAAATCCCCCTTCTTACGTTATACACAACGTTTGTAAAATATTCCGTAATCTCCGTCCTACGACAAAGCAATGGTAAGCATGAGTTTTCTTACGGAATCAAACATCAAGCTTGGGTGGTCGGAAAAGTGTATATATACATTTTCGTAATCAATCTGAGAAGCTTTCATCCTCTCAGTTCGTATGATTCTTCCTCAGTCGTTCGATGAAAGTGCAGCGAATAATTTTTGCAATATTTTTTTCAGGTCATTCGTTTTCAAATCGAAGTTCAAGTGAATTAAACTCTAACGAGCTGTTCCGCCTGTGCCAACGTAGTGCCCCGTGCAGTTTTAATATATGTTCAATCATAATTTTTTCAGTTTACACTGGAATTAGTGCATCTGGGTAACCACTCCCCTCCTGACAACGGTGTCAGTCCTCCTCTCCTCTCCTGTTTCAACAGTGAGCAGTGCCTTTTCAGCTATTGAGCTGTACGTTCAGGGTATCCAATCCCATTATTTGATTGTCTCTCTCTGTAGGTGTGATTAGTGCAGTGACATTTTTCTAGATATTTTTAAACTAGAATTCGTGCCTGTCCTATTATTCATCAGTGATTATCTTCTACGAGATTATTGTAGTGCATCGCTGGGTATCCACTCCCTTTCTGAAAGTGTTCAGTGCCTTCAACTGTTGGCCAGGATGTTCAGGGTAACCAATCCCATTTTTCGAATCTCTCACTCGGTTTGATCAATGCTGTGACAAGTGACATTCTTCCAGTTCATTGTAGAAGTAAGCTGGGTAACCACTCCCTTTCTGGCAACTTGGTCAGTCCTTCTGTGTCCTGCTTTAAGCAGTGAAGAGTTCCTCTTTCGGCTGATGAGCTGTGTGTGCAGGGTACCCAATCCCATTTAGTCTCGTCTCGAACAGTACTTTTATCTATATTATACTAGAGCTACACTGCCTTGAACTCTCTTTACTCTCCCTTGTGACAATTATCTTCAGTTGGTGTCATTTGTTTCGTAGAGGCGTCCGTTTCAGGAGAAGGTTTGTAATCAGTACAATGTGTCTGAGATAATTCATAACTTTATATATTAAATTTAATTAATTAGTGGCCATCTTCTGATAATTAACCAGGTCATGGGTAAGAAGAAGGTGTCGCCCGCAGCGGGTGAAAAAGTTGCAAGACGAGGTGGTGGCAGAGTGGCCAAGAAGAGCCCTCCTGTGTCCAGGAAGAATCCTCCTTCCTCCAAAAAGAGAGGAGCTTGTAAGAAGGGAAAGGCAGGTGTGCCCACAGTGACCGTGGGCGTTGATGAGAGGATGGACGAGCAAGTGGCAACCTTACCCATGTGTTTGGAATGTGGTAGGTTATTAATTAAACAAACTCATTTAAGATTGCGCGAAATATATTTCATTAGCAATTTTTAATATTTTTATAACTAAATAAAATAGGTGCAACTTTCAAGACAAAGGATGTGCTTACGCATCACAGACGAATTCATCGTGAGCCATATATATGTCTGGCTGCGGAAACTTGCAGCCATCGCAAACCTCATCGAAACCAAATGATCCGACACGCAAAAAAAAGCACATCCAGCAGGTAGAATAATTCCAAATTTCGACACGCTACAATGATAATTTTATTTGTGTTTAATTCACATTCAATTAATTTCCAGAGTTTGAAACTTGGATGGCAAGACCTGAAAAGGAAAAGAGAATGAACCCACTGTGGACCATTCCCATGAGAAGTGCCCCGTTGCCTATTACAGCTGGATACGAATCGAGTAAGTTAGGAATTATTACGAGTGATGTTGATTGTTGTCGTAAATGAAGTGTTTGCTGTAATTATGGCTTGTTTGTTTTTTGTTATCATTGCAGCCTTGGGGAATAAACAGTTTAACCAGTTTATGGAGAATAGGAATCAGAGGAGAGATGAGCGAGTTGAGAAGAGGAAGAATAGGCCTACCCTAGGACACTTGACTGCTGCACAAATCAATTTATGCCTGGATGACGTTATTCAACCCGTTGATGAGAGAGAGGAGGTTGTGCACGATGAAGCAAGAGAGGGGAATGTTTCGCAGTGTCAAGTGGAAGATGTGGAAACTGGTGTCGCTAGTGAAATGGAACGTGTCACTGTGAGTATAGTTATAATTTGAATTTGAAATGTCTCTGACACACATTTTACTCAATACTAAATACTGTATGGAACATTTCACAATTTCAGGAAACTGATAATGATATGGACGTGCAAAATGTAGCCGTGCCTCTCCCCTCACAACTAGAGATTCCTGTCCCACGCAATACCGCTGAGATGGCCACCCAGACGCAGAATTCAGCTGCAAGCACTTCTAATGTGGACCATTCTTCCCCCTACACAAACCAGTGTGTAGACGAAGTTCCGTTGACCATGTCACCTGAGTAGGCTCACAGTCATTCATTTTGCTTACTAATTTCTTGTTCATATATTTATATATCGTGATTTAAAATATATGCTTTAATTACAGAAAATGCAGTAGAATGATTGGACTCAAGCTAGAACTTCGCCGACTTTACGAGGTTGACACACGAGAGGAATACATCCAATTCATAGATGCCATCGTATACTTCTTATGTACTCATGGATTGGGTCCATTCGTATGTGACTATTTGCGTAAGAGAAATCCAGTGAATCTCTACGACCTGAACAGATTTGTTCGCGAAAACGGAGGTCATTTAAAGGTAAAAATATAAAATCCAAGCACAAGAAATAAACAACTAAATTGTAAAAATCCAAATGCATCTCATAAATTCACATCATTTATGTAGGTTTGCAAACATGACTTATGGAAGAAGATATACGACGAACTTTGCCCGAAATCACTGCCAAAATGGATCATCCAAATGAGAGAAGACTACCACGCTTGTCTCCTGTTTTGGGAACTGAATTTCCCTATCCTACACCGAACTGACGAGTCGCAATTCCCCGATTCCTCCTTAAAGTTCATCACAGGTGTGAATGAACTTTTCAAAAAGTTTAAGATTTTTGGGAACTGCATTACACCAAGTGTCCCTCGACTTGCTCCTTCCACCATCATCCCGCAACATGAACAGACCATTGCTGGCACCTCTAAAGCACCCAATTCATTACCTCAGGTCCGATACTTATACTTGCCTCATATTATCCCATTTATCACAAACAAAAAATGATTTCAAATTATTTTCAACTAAAATTCACGTTGTCACACATTTGTCACACATAGGACGCTTCCACAGAAATCTTGCGAGTAGCTTCACGGACGTCAATATCCGTTCCAATAATTCCTGATGGTCACCCTTCCAAATCACGCATCATCGACCCTTCCACATTTGAATTCAGATGCGACCACAAATTGCGACATGCTCTATTAGTGAGTGAAAATTTTGACAGATATGATATGATGTGCGGAATATTTACGTATTAATCGCTAATTAATATCTAATTAATTTTTCAGTCTGAAGAGGAGTGCAATTTCATGCTGGCTTGGGAAACTTTTAAAGTTAAGAAGGCTTCGCCTTATGTATATGCTCCTTTGATTGTAGACAAGCAAGTTGTAAGAGTCTACAATCTATACACAGTTGTTCTGGCTAATGGAGGTTACGATGAAGTAAGTAAAGTTGATGTTTCTTCATTCATATTCTTTCTCATATATTTAGCCATTCTTTCTCATATATTCTCATATGTTTATGTCTCATAAACGCTCATATATATAAAATATTGGATTTGAGTCATGTATTCATTAGAGCGTCATAAACAAAGCATATCTTGTACTCTTTCAAATCACTCATCTAAATAACATGACATCTGACTCATTCCTCCATCCAAATAAATCCTTTAGCAGTGCATAAATAAAACAATTTCAGCACAATATTTGATTCGAATTTAATTACGATTTTATGATTATACAAAAATTAATGAATTTTCGACTTTTTTGCAGGTTAATTCAAATAATAAGTGGCGGAAGGTGGCACACAAGCTCGGTGTCACACAACTGAGTCAAGATGGAGAAATTACCCTTTGTGTCTTCTACATCCACAATTTGAAGCCATTCGAGAAAGAGATTGGAATGAAGTACACACCAGGTGAATACAAGGCAAAAGTTGATGAACTCCCTGTTGTCACACTTCATACAAATTGCCCCGATCATCTCCGATTACTGGATCCATATCCAAGTGAACGAGCTAGGCACAGAGTTTGTTACTTGATGATGGAGGAGTTGTTTCTCCGACGTATTGCTCCTGTTTCCGTACCCGCTGGCTCTTCACGACGTCTGATAATAGACGGAACTAATGTTGCAGTCGGGTAAGTAGATATTTTATATTATAGTAATTAATCCCCAGATATATACATAAATACATAAATGCTTTTTTCGCTTCTTTTAGATATAAAAGAGATTTCAGAAACAAAATTGACAAGGATGATGATGACCTAAGATTCGAAGGTCTTAAGAAATGCGTCCAGTATTTCTTAACACCTGAAGTGAAACGAGTATACGGGGAACCCATAGTATATTTGCAGCAGGCATGCATCTATGAACCGGATGGAAAGGAGAAAAGCTGTGCTGACTTGACATGGCTCAAGAAGAACTGCAATTTGCAGCCGACTCCAAGCATATTTATTCCACACACTGGATGGCTAAGCTCTTATGACGATGAGTGAGTAATTTAATGAAAGCAAAATTCTCATTACTTTGTTCCAAATCCATAAATGAAATATTAATTACAAATATTTTACTAACTTTGCAGATTTGTTATAATTGCGGCATATGAATGTGGAGGCGTCGTTTTAAGTAACGACCAGTTTTATGACTTCAGGGATCAAGCACCGACGAGGATATCGCGAGCTATAACGGAGATTTGTGAAAGGTACATAAACATTTTACATATTTGAAACGACATTTTACATTTCTACATTGTTCAATTTGTTTTGTTTTATCATCTCTTTCAGACGATTGACTTATTTATTTACTCCAAGGGGAAATTTTAAGCTAGCTGACCTTCCTACTGGAAAAGACAATGACACTTCGATTGAAAGGATAAATGTTAAAGTCAAAAGAGTGCAAAAACATCCACTTGTGTTACCTCCTTCTAGAGGCAGCCAACATTTGAACTACCCAAGAGTTGAGCTTCCTAACGATTTCCCACACTATTAAATTTGAAATAAGGTTTTTGTCTTTATTTTTCATTAGCCTAATTCCCTTTGCATTTCTTAGTTTTTTCAAATAATTTTATATATCCTGATAATCCTGAATCATTATATTATAGTTGAATGAGTGAGAGAATGATGTTTTGTGTATAGACAGCGGGAAAAGAAAATTAGAGAAAGAACAAGCATTCAAATACTACATTTTTGATATCACATTTTTAGTTCATTTTATACTCTTTATACTACACTTGAAATATATCAAGGAATAATAAATTTTGACCTAAATAGTACGCACATGTATTAAAAATGATAAATCCACATTATTCAAGGAAAATCACACCATCCCAACTTGTACTCTTTGGTCGCTCATAGTAAATGCATACATGTCTTCATTGCATTGTGATGCAAAAATGGAAGTATGCGACCGTTTCCAACCATTGCAGAACTGAATAATCAACGTTCAATTAATAATAATCATCCTCTTAGCCGTCATATACATCAAGCAATTCAAACAAATTCCTGTCCAATCACTTGTAATCACACATTCTCATATATATTTTTAAAAAATCATCGCTAATATCTAATTCTCCGTGCCAAGCCTCATATAACACCATCAAACTGAAGGCCATTACTTCAACATAATTATTCCCATATTCACATTCAACATTCACAGCTTATAATTGAATACGAATTTAAATACTGAACACACACTGGAATCGTTCGCTATTTAAGGTCATTTTCAAAGACCAATTTAACTTTTGATCAGAATATTGAACTGTTACATCCAAACTAACATAAAGTAAGTGGATTTTATAAATGTAGCACTGAATCAGTTGCATTGAGTAGCGTCGAAAAATCGACTTTTCATACGATCCACTCCAAACTTATGAGGAATGAGTCCCTGTATGCAGCCCATGTTATGTGACGGTTTGAACGTCTTTCGTCCACTTAATTGGATATGGGGTGAAAATGTGATTGGAGGCGGTGCGGTGGCCTCCAAATTTCAAAATTTCAGACGATCCTCTCCAAATTTATATGGACAAATCCCTTATGTACGAACATTGTTGTGTTCGATTTTTGACGTCTTTGGGCCATTGGTTTGGGTAGGAGGCGAAAACGCGTTTGGCGAGGAGCGGTCTATGCTAATTGAATTTTCATGCGATACCCTTCAAATTTATGTAGAGAGAGCCCTTTATAATGGCTACGTGTATCGATTTGGGCGAGTTTTGTCGACTGTTTTTATAGGCGGCGAAAACGCGCTAGTAGACAATCGACATGTGAAAACATGTGTGACCAATTCCAAACTCAGATGAGATTTATATTTGACAGACTGTTGTTATATAGTGCAATAGTTGGCCCGTGCTGCACACAAATCAAAAAACGTATAGTCCCTAGACATACATCATCTAAACATATAAAATGACATGCTGCTTATTATAATTGATGATCACTAATCCAAGAGCTCACGCCTTATCACTTAATACTGTATGGCAGGGCAAGGCCTACATCCCTATTCCCGGCCTATATTTTCCAGACTTACATTTTCCAGACTTACATTGTCCAGACTTACATTTTGCAGGCTTAGATTTTCCAGG
>JAQFZW010003965.1:0-11456 GCA_034687055.1 Heteromurus nitidus | reverse complement strand
CAGTTGACGTTATATTCTTGCCCCGCTAAGTACACACAAGCCTCAGGTGATATGTGTCTAAGGACACCAGTGGAATTTACGATACCTTTCTTGTCCTCACTCGACTTCTCTTCCCCGAATCACGTCCCAATACAATTTATAAATATCACGGTCTTATATATTTATAATATATATGTGCCTCGCTACGCCACCGAGCATAATTTACCCTGGTAACAAGATGTTCCTTTTGAAATGGCATGCCAGCTTATCTCCACATGTACGAGAGAGAGAAAAAAGTCTTGTCTCCGCGAGAAAATGAGAGATGTTGGAGGAAAAACGTTTCAAAAGTCTTCATGCGATTATGGGGAAAGTGTGCAAGGTTCACTTGGTATTTTTCCTCTCAGAAAGCCTTTTCCCTTCCTGATATCATGAAGTCGACAAGGCGGATATAATGCTCCATGAATAACAACGAAGTTTTTTTTGAGGCCGAGCAAAACGACAAAACTCAGAAGTCTTTCTATCCAGTCCATGCAGTGGAGAAGAGACCGTGTCCGGTTAAAATACAAATACTCTTTGCCATGAATAACAAAAAAGACCATATACCAAAAACCATAAGATTTACACACAATCAGAACTTAGGATTTCTGTATTGCTTTCCCTGCGATTTTAAAGTATAACATTTTATGACAAAAATAATATGACCTCGTCGCACCTAGCATTAAATATTTCATCCAGGGCATCCATGAAGACAGGGAGAGAGAGAGAGAGAGAGAGTCTGTGTGCACCAAACTAACCGGAATAATATGAGCACGTATTCTTCCTACATCATCCTCTCTCTCTCTCTCTCTCTCTTCATCCACATGATATTTGTTCACGGGGAATAGGAGAAAAAATACACTCCTGCTGTCTGACTGATGAGACAGAAAGTAGGAAGGAGTCTTCGCCAAAGCAAAACTCATGCTTTTTCAGACTCTGGAATCAAGTGCGTGGTAAAAAAAAGATTTTCATCAGCTAAGTCTTATGTGAACTTACACAATTCCTAAAATGAAAATATCACATTCATCAAACCACCACACCACACTCTCATCCTCATCCACTCACTCACCTACCTTCCAGTTGCTACCCACTCTCCAGATTTTTTTAAAAACTTGTTCCTCCTCTTCACTCAACCTTCCCACGTTTCATTTTCTCCACACACAAAAAAAATTCGAATAAGAAAGTTTGAAGATACAGGGAAATAAATGAGGATGATGATCACGATCATCATCCTCATCAAAAAAAAATTATACTTGGTTTCATTTCATTTTCGACTCATGATACTTTCCCTGCGAAAAAGTATAGAAATAGGGGAAATTCTGAGTAGTTCCACAGAGAAGATAATGTATACTGCTGAAGGAGAGGGTGAGAGACTAGGATTATTTTCTCGAGCATTTATGTTTTTCTCTTTTCCTCCATTCTTTTCCTCATGTCGACAAGGCAGACCAACTTACATGCACACATACACACACCCTAAATACACAATGGGATTTGTTACGCTTCATCAAAAGCGGAGAAATTGGGATGAATCCAGCAAAAAGCTGGTGTGTGTGTCTTCCAGTTCCAGAATCCAGACAAGACGAATATGTGCACCACTACATTAAAGCATGTTTCTTTTTCCAGTAGGGGAGCATACGCAAATTTTTGACTTATGGAGAAAATTTCTACTTTTTATGTGTGTACATTTTCCAGATTTTGAGAAGATAAAGAATAAATTCGAGACACGGAGGAAGCAGATAGAAAAGAGGAGTATTTCCTTTTTTGGCTGGATTAGAATTGAGAGAGAATGAAAGATGGAAGGAAATGGGGTATGATCCGTCAGTCAGTGAGAGACTGAGAGAGATGATATGATGCGTTTATAAAATCAGCTCGTGTCTTTATTGCTTTGTTTACTCACTGAAATGACAGTTAGAGAGTAAAATGCTCTCTGGGGATTAACAATAAGAAAGTAGTGAGTCGTCTTTATTCTCAAAAATTCCATATTTCATCTTAAACTCAAACTGTGTTCTGGAACTGGGCAAGGATCGTTGTACTACTTTCCCAGAATTCATTAGCGCCATTAGATCTCGGTATCGATATCGATGACTCTTTTCTCCGGAAGGAAGAAGGCAAACTTTTGTACTTTAAACGGACGAAATGCTCACCCTGGCTTTTTATCCCTTTTTGTGAATACGACGCGCTCTGCTATCCAATATTTTGTGTGTGTGGAATTAGAGCGCAATAATATAGAAGTGGAATGTGCACTTAATCATCATCAGATGAGATGACGAGATGACTGTTTCCTCCTCATCATCAACATTCTCATCCTCATCCCCCATTTTTCCTCATTTTCTGGTGAAAACGTCGGGTGCCTCATTCGAGGAGAGGAGAGAAGGAGCGAGAGCAATTTCTAGATTAAAAACTTGACTTCTCCCAGTTTCTGGGAGAGTTGGACTTGGACTCGTTGGCAGGAAGAGAAAATAATGATAATAAAAAATAGTAAAAACGTAGAGTTTCCTTTTAGCATAATATGCATACACACACACATACAATTCGGCATTCTCCGCTTACCTCATCACTCACAATCACAAAGCAACACACAAAAAAGTTGTTTTTTATTCTCTCTGTCGACGTAAAGGGCTTTAATGCAATTTCCTTCAATCAGAATTTAGCAGTAATGATAATGACGGTGATGTGCTGATGCTAATAGTAATAACAGACTTTGGGGAAAGAAATACAAATTTTTCCCTCTTCTCTATCTCCTTCTCCCTACTAATTAATAACTACACCTGCTCACATAATAACGTGTGTGTCTCAAGCGTATATTATTTCGCTGAAGGCCTTGTTTTTCAGCTGCTCCTTCCTACACCGTCCTTTTCACTCGTCGGAGATAAAAGAGTGAAACAAATTAGAAAAACAGCAACCAACTCTCGAAAAAAACGCAACCTCCTCTCTCCTTCTTCTTCTTTTTTTACAAGTCGTCCTCGTCCTCACACACACACATTTTTTTTTATCTTGCCGAAGGCGTCTCATCTTCATCATTTCTCTTCATCAGAGTTTGACTTCACGTTTTTACTTGACTCCTCTCACTACTACAAACTACCAACACAACTCACACACCATCGCAATTTTTTTCCAGTCGTGGCGAGAAGAATCTGCGGATTATTTATATATATTTTTTTATAAAAAAACTGGCAACTGCAACCTTCACGAAATGTAACTCTTCTTCTGCATCTCCCCTTCATTTCATTTCCACTAACTTTTAACTTGTGAAGAAAATGTGTATCGGAACAAGTACAAAAACAAAAGCATGCTCCTGCTTCTGGTTCTACAATGCAAACATATATTCAAAGTGCATTGTTCAACTGCAACTCTTGCTATCAAAACTTATTAATCGTTTTCCTCTTTCACAGTCAAATAAATTATCCTGAGTAATGATCTCTCTTTCTCTCTCTCCACAGATATTTCATTCTCGATGGAGTGAGCGTACCTATTCAAGAAAAAAATAACAGAAAGACTCTCTCTCTCTCTCACTCTAGCTCCAGAGCGTATTCAAGCTATACGCATATTTTTTTGATTGATTGCGCATTGAAACGTTCTCGATGTATTGTTGAGAATCAAAATGAAATGCTTCTCCCATTTCGAGAGAGTTGCTCCTGAATAAAAAAATAAATAAACACAAGAGCCACACAACAGCCACCAGAACGGCACCAAAAACTCGAAGGCTCCGACTCCCAAATGTGTTTTTTTTCTCGAGTCGTGTGCTCCTTCTCCTTCTCTCAAAACTTTGTGAAATGAAGGTGAAGTCAGTGCAATGGCATTAATGGCAGCCTACAGGTTTCATAATTCATTATGCATAAATGTGCGTGTGCGTCTGTGAAAAAAAGAGGAAATTCAAGGTATACAAAGGAGACTAGGAATCAGGAGCTTGCTACATTTTTTTCTCCATTTATTATTGTCATTAGCATATTGGAAAAAAAAGAACTGGCGCTCTCATTCTTCATATCGAGGAGCAATCAGTTCTCCAGAGGAGAAAATAGCAGACTCTTTTTTATATTTCCAGAGAGAAGATAGAAGTATACTTGATAGAGTATATTTGTTCCTCATAATGACTCTCGTCAGTGTGGTTGGGTATTTTCTCTCTCTCTCTCTTCTTCTGCAACGTCAGCGATATGCGATTATGTATGTTTTTGAGGTGATTTTAAAAAGCGACTCTGTTTTCTATTGTGTACACAAAGCGAACGAGAGAGAGAGACTGTAACACACACGCACAATGAGAAAGAACACACATAACGCGTGACATTAGAATAACATGGGGTTTTCAGAGAAATGGGCACAAATGTGTAACAAGGCTCGGTGGCGGACGGACTACGCAATCATAATATTAATGGTGAGAGTGCAATGCCTTTCTCCCGAAAAAAAGAGAGAAGCTTTTCTGCCATATGAATATGCTTTAGCCATTATGGAATAATGGAGGAGAAGCCTGAAGCCACCTAGCACAACATGTCACCGTAATGAGGGATCATTAATCATTCTCCTCTTATTCCGCTGCACACACGAGCTCTATTTACTCATTGTGCACATAACATATATACACAATATATTTATAATATGAAGACGAAGAAGAAAAATAAGTTTCCAGCATAGCCAAAAATCCACATCCTCATATCATCTTGTTGTGTAGAAGAAGCATAAAAATGCAAGTAAACTGGTTGTGTGTGTGCATGCACCCGTTTATTTTCACATGCATAAATGATTTGACAAGGTTTCAGACCAGGACCAAGACGAAAAACCAAACGAAACCACGAACGAGAAAGAGGAAGGCGTATGGGGGAGCGTGTGGAATAGAGCGGCTCACGTTTGTAAACACCAAAATACACTTTTTGCTTTTAGAGTATTTTTTGGAGGACAACATTTTGCAGGCTCCTTGCATGATTGCGTAAAAGGTGAAGCTGACATAAGGAAAAGTAGCCCACTCACTCACTGACGATGTGAACTTTTGGAGGACCTTCTTGTCCAAGTCCAAAGGACAAAATCGCAGACACAAAAAAACGAGTGTGCATAGGGGCCTAAATGAGCTCATATATTCCTTCTCTGCTTCTCTCCTTCTGGTTGAAAGTGTTTCTACCAGTGTTTTCTCTCTTGTTTTGTCGAACTCGACAGAAATATATATTCCGTGTAGCTGGAGAGAGAAATGCTCATCCATTACAAGGAATGATTGAGTTGACTTGAGTCAACTGTGAGCTGAGCTGAAACACGGTAAGGGTTTACAATGGTTTTTCCCAGAGTGTTGTCGCCATTCACCCAAAAATACACTCACAATGGGAGAGAGAGGCTAAAAACTTCACTCAAACTCTCATGGAGCACACAATGTCAGAGACACATCACATTTTCGAGAGAGAGAGAGAGAGAGAGAGGTTTTTGTCATGGTGCAGAACTACAACTACAAGCCTTTTACCACAAGAGTGGTACCTCTTCTATAAATACATATATATCTGCATGCACCCTGAACAAATGTGAGAATTGACTGGGATAAAAGGAATGATGTGTAAGTTGGGATTGTCGTGAGTGTGAGCACTATTATTCGTAGGACACGGTAAAAATTTATCAGAAAAAGGAGAGGTTGTGTGCATTGTGTTGCTTGCTACACATTTGACAAGGGAATTTATACATAAGAACATACATGGATGCATGATGCATACCATCACAGCGAAAGATTTTATTTTTGCGGACGACGACGACGATGGAATGCATATGCATCAGGAGAGAGGAGACAAGGTATAAAGTGAGTTTTGTCGTCAAATGCTCCCTTTCACGCCTTTCAGAAGATGACAATGGGAACGGGGAAACAACGACAGGGACTGATTGTGAGTGAGCTCCGTTGTGACAAAAAATATATACGTCACGCCATGAATCCACATGTTGAAGAGTGCCCATTTCCTATTGTCACTCCTCGTAAACCCATCAACTTTTTGTAAATAGTGGATTCTCTCTCTCTCTTTCTCTGGTGTACATGAATCACACATTACTTCTCTCATTCACTCTAATTGCTCTCGTTGCAAAAATCCCAGCAGCAGCAGAGACGAGTCAAGGTGAATATGGGGAATACTTATGAATGGTCTGGAATGGTTCGGTTCATGGTAGCGGATATGAGAGAACTTTTGTGCAAATCAAAACTTCTCTCATATCCTCTCTCTCTCTTCCATTTTTGTGTCCTCAACCTCAAAAATTGATTAGCGCACGAGGGGAAAATAAGCTGACAATTAGTTTTGCTTTTTTTTGTTATTTCATCAAATCCAGGATGTCATGTTGCATCATCGCATTCAAATTGAATAGACGAAATTACAAAAGAAAAGTGAGTTTGAGGTTTTTCAGACCTATTCTCCCTCAACAAAATACATTTCTAGTTAATATTCATCTCGTCATAAAATTATGACTTGAGGTCATTGTTGCGTGAGCCCTCTGCTCACCTTCGTTCTTCTTTTTCTCTCTCTTGCATAAAAGCAAAGTTGTAACTTTAGGTGAAACAGGAGAAGGAGAATATAAAAGCTCGCTTGCATCGCATGGGAATGATAATGTGGCTTAAAATTGTGATAGTAAAAAAATTAGAGACTTGCATGCACACACATACACACACACCAGCAAAGTATTTTTTTGTTAGAAACTCGTTTCAAAATCATGTTTGATCATGCTGATTACCATATTATAAGAGGTTCAATGAAAAATGCAGGAAAGCGCAGTGAAGTTCTTGGATAGAAAGAACATGCATCATGCATGTATAGTATATTTTCTATTCTATACAGGAGGAATGATGATATATTAGCGAAAAAGAAAGAAGAAAAAAAATGGTAAATGAATTAAGGAAAAAAAGCAGCTGGTCTTTAAGCTTGCTGCTGTGTTTTGTCGATGGAAAATGATTACGCGACTCATAATATGATGATGATTAGTTAGTCAACGGAGTCAAACTTTTTTTTATAGATGAGACTGAAACATGGAAGGGTTGAGCACAGACATTATAGGTATACATGTGTTTGTTGAAATATGGTCGTAAAAATATGTAGATACATGAGCCCAACTTCCATCCGTCCGTTCCCATCTCCACAACATTTTTAATGATGTTTCACGAGGAAAAAATCCATGTAAAACAGTGAAAAGACAACATTAAGCGCGCACGTAATCCCTCTCTAATTAAAGTAATTGAAATAATTGAATCAAGGAGGTTAGAGAACGTCTCCCGCAGTTTGGATTAATTGAAAAACGAGGATATTAAACGATACACGCATACATACTCTCTCTCTCACACACACACTCGAGCCCAATTCGGCCTCCTCGCAGAAAAAATAACTAAACGCCATTCCACCTTCTTTCAGTTGAAAGTGCACAGGTATATGGCCTCTGCCTTCTTCTCAGGTCGGCGTTTGTCGAGAAGATGATTTTCACTCGAAGGCTTTTTTCTCGCTTTTTTTTTCATCAAAACTCATCCCGAATGCAAAGTACAGAGAGGGAATTCTCTCGTGTGTGAGATGAGGATGAGGCTGCCTCACAGGAAATAGGAGGAAGGTGTATTAAGTACTTTGCACATTGGAAAGAAGAAGAAGAAAAAATCTCTGCCAAAGCACCGATTAGATTACATGAACAATTGTGCATGAAAATTTTAGCTGTCAGTTGGGATGTGCACGCTATGTCGAATGGAAAAAGGGAAATTAGTGTCTTCTTACAAACAAGTGTATACTGGAAAGGACGGAACCGGATTTCACCATTTTCACTTTATCCGTAGAAGAAAAAACTTGTGTCCTTTTAGTCCTTAAATAATGGATGGAGGACACATCGGAGGAGACTGGATTGAGTGGAGGAAGAAGGTGTCGTCACAAATCTGAATAATTTAAGTTATTCCGGCGGAAAATAGGTACGTGGTTGTGTACCTCCTCCACCAATTCTCCAGTAACATTTTCCTTTAAATATTCAAGAAATGGAAGGAGAGTGGACGTGTGTGTGTGTTCGACAAGTGTAACAAGGAAAATATGATGCTTGATGCTTCGTCGACACACTCCGACCATGAAATGTCTTACGACACTAGAGACAGTTACACACACGGAGCAAAAAAACAGCTATTGACATTTAACAGTATTCTCACATTTCCCAAAATAAACATTCCTTTGAACTCGGATTTGTTGACAAACCGAATATCTTCTTGCGTTTGTTGAGAATACGAAATCCTTAGCATCTCACACGTGCCTAAAGCTGTTAGCTAAAGCAAACAAGGTGAGTTAATCACGGGAAATGCAATTTTCGCAACAATTTTTCCATTATGCCTATAAAAAAGAGTAGAGCTTGAAGAAGGACATATGTTTTCTCTACTCTTCAAGAACGTTTTGGTCCGAATATCTTGATATGAATTAATTATTTAGAGTGGGTCTTAGAAAAGGGATTTTCAAAAAAAATAACGGAATAGATACAAGAGATTTCTTGCAATTACACTCTCAGAAATCCTTCTCTGTTCCGAGTAAAGGCAGTAGTGCACTTGTCTATTCCTTCTGCGGTTAAATATTGGACCAACATTGCAAAACGAATGTAAATTTTGTGAATGACGTCTGTGCAGGAATTTCGTATTGAAATAAAGCTAATTTGAGTAGATTCCTCTGACATTTGCATGGACTAACCCTTCAACCTTGCGATAAATTGAGGGGGAATTTGCTGTTTACGGTACAAATTTCCTAACAAACTAGCAACTCGCTTCATTATCGAAAAACACTGACACAAGAGTCAAGTGAATTTTGATGCGATGACGAACATTTTACATCGACCCTTTTCGGTGGTCATTACTCGCAGAGCGATGTTATGTGAATAAGTGAAAAAAATGCTTGTATATAAAATAAATAGGATAATTCGAGAAGAAAAAAATCCCGTTTTCAGATTGTCCGTGCGTCCGGCTCGCCGTCCAATAACGAGCAACACTTTCCACTAATTTAACTCAACTTGTTTAACAACAGTTCACCTCAAAGAGAGCCTCCACCACTCCATTATCCGAAATTGTACAACAAATTCTTATTTTTATTATCTTCTCAACATTTATTTTTTTCTCCCAACTTCCTTCAGAACTTCTGAACACTTGTCTAAGACCCTTTATGACAATAGTCGTTAGCCGCGAGAAACGATCTAGAATGACAATCAAGTGCCGTCATCTCTTCAATTTTTATTATTATCATCCATCCGGACTTGAACAAAAAAAACTTTTCTTCTTCTCTCTCTTCACAAACGGAACCGTCAATCAGAATCCCTCATAAAAATGCATGAAAGTATTACTGCGTTACGTGATGTAAAATGAAAAAAAGACGACGACGGTGGATGTTAAAAAACACCGTTTCAAAAAGAACACAAAAAGTTTGTTCCCTTCTTCCACTCAGTCAAACTTTTGGTTGACGTTCTCTCTCTCTCAGAAGAAGAAGAGGAAGAACAACGATTCGGCCGGAACGATAATGAATTTTTATTTTGAAACCGTGAACTTATCATGCCTGTCTGCACTCCACTTAACTCCTTCACACCCATTTTTTCCCACTGACAAGAAGAGAGACGAAGCAGGGGAACTCCGCTAGTCCGCTGTGGCTTATATCTATGCACCTGCTTCTCATGCAAAGTAGATGCAAAACTGTCGAAAATAGTATTGCACAAGGTGTGACGCTGGCGGGTACGACAGACGAGAGAGAGAACTTCCACTTCACTCTATCCAACTCTAATGATAAACGGAGAGAACAATAGGGATCTGAAGTCTATCGAGGTGGAAGCGTAAGCATATCCCAAGAGGATGACTAAATGGCCGGAGCGAATTCATGTAACGCTAAATTTCCTCTCGACATCCAAACGAAACCATTCATTTGCAGAAGGGTTTTTTTAGTTGAGTACCTAGCGTGTAATCCATGCAGACCATAAACATTTTAAGTTAAAGCACTTTTTTCTCTCGTTCTCTTCTGTTCTGTAGATACACGAGGAAATGCCACAGGTTTTTCCCCATCGAGAATTGAGTGAGTATTTAGTATTGACTGATGTGATTAGCACATTTTTAGTCAATTTTCGCCGCTATTTTAATCTATTCCACCTTTATCGTCTTTTATGTGTGTGCACTTTGCTCATGTCATTTTAAAAATATATTTTCACAGTCTGTAATTATTCCAATTCCACAAAAACTTGACTCAGCTCAGCTGCATATTATTTAGTTACGGAGGGAGTATTACGCAGCGGCAGGACACTGACTCTCCCTCAAATTTTTTTTCTCTGGCTTGGCTGCATCACCAATTTTTTGTTTCAGCTTCCAAGAATATACCTTTAATATATGGCCAGCTATATATATTTTTCTCGCCCGCTCCCTTCTTTTCATTGCAAAAATTATAGTGAAATTAGAAAGAATAATTTTTTTAGACAGATTGCTCACAGCAAACAAACTTTTTTTTTGCCGTCTTCTTCTTCAAAGTTGGAGCAAGAGTCATCCAATTTTTTTTTTCGCTCAGAGGTGCTTTTGAACAACTCCCTTTATTGCACCATTAGAACTGATTTCCATTCCTAATTCCCCACTAGCCGACCACCATCAAACCAACTTGCAATTATTATAATTGAAATGTTTTGCAGAAAGGAAATATATAGATGTGGGGAGATTCTCTCTCTCTCTCTCTCTCTCTCTCTCTCTTCTGCATGCTTCTTTTGGAAGAAAAAAAAGAGTACAGTCATTCCGTCGAATCTCCAAACATGGCCAAAGTAGTGAGTGTTCACATATTTTCGTTGGAAGAAGGGAGTAATGACATCATCTATTTTCACACCATCATCATCAGAGATAAAAAGTTGGGAGTGTAATTAGGTAGGAATAAATATTTACATGCGTAATGTGTCCACACACACACACACACACACAAGACATAACACACATCTGTCGATAACCCGAGACATATATGGAGTAGAAAAGACAAGTAATAATAAGCGAGGGGGAAAACAATGCAGATTATAATGGAATGAAGCAAGTCCCATTACAACACATTCTATCTATCTAGATGCAAGGCTAACTTTATATTTTCCTTCCCAGGCCAAACCTAAAGCCAAGACTCAACATGAACACGAGGGGGAAAAGGTGATGACTGATGATAATGAAGGGAATTACACATCGAGTCAAGATAATAATTATGATGTGTCTTCCGCGCCACGATCATGATGGGAGTTTTTTTAAATATATTTTGCAGAGAAGGTGAGTACTACGAGATTCCACTCACACCTTTCCCATGTCTTGTCAGCGAGAGAGAGAGAGAGGATGCACACAAGTAGCTTACGCACCAAAAGGAAATTATCTAAAACAAGATAGAAATGGAGTCAAGAAGGTGTTATATATCACATTGCCAATTCATATATTCACGAAGGGGAAAAAAGTTGAAACATTTGCAGTCATAATTTTTTCCTGTCCAAAAAAAGTGAAGTGCACACAC
>JAQFZW010003964.1:0-11456 GCA_034687055.1 Heteromurus nitidus | reverse complement strand
TAAATAGGTATGAGGAAGTTGAATCCTGAATATTATGTTGCACTTGGCAAAACTGCTAAATAATTGCGTTTAAAGTAAAATAGTATATCCTGATCGTAACTTATATTTAATTTGTTTTATCTTTAGGTCGTCCATTTCCACCGTATGAGCCCATCTGGTTTGTCAAAGAAAAGGATGCCGTCACTGGGAACGTTGTTCACGTATTCAAGGGCGAGTACTGGAAGTGTAAGGAGCAGAGCGAGTGGTTAAAATGTCCGGATATATTTTAAAGAAATTTTCATTCAAATTCAGATTGGGATGTTTCGGGGCCTCCCTGAATGCCCACTAACCGTAGATACAGACATTATAAGCGAAAAACCTGTAGTAATGCTTCCTCTAAGAACAACTCATTCTCATTGTAGATACAACTTATATTTACACTAAAAATACAAATATACAAAAAAAGAGCCTAATGTTTTACACAGTAGGATATTAACGGTGATTTGTGGGGGTGAGAGACCATCCAAAGAGCATTACGGTTTCTACTTGTTGCGCTTGAAGTAGACATTAGAGAGCTGTCGGAATCGGTTTATTTGTTTTTTTTGTACCTTGCTTGCTCTGTGGAAAGCTGTCACACGGGTGGTGCTGTTGTTTCGCATTATTATTACTATACAGATATTTATTACGGACGTTTGGTTCTCCATATACACCTTTCGTGCTCTCACACAAAACTGTTAGTTTACTCCGAATCATTGTAGATACTGCAGAGTAGATTTCTAAGCTCAAATTCGGAACTTCTATGCTATCTTTATTTTTGTCAACGTTTTCAAATCTAGAGTTTGACTAGTGAACAATACTTGAAAGATATGGTACTGGTGACGCATTGTCATATGTTATACAAAGTTACAAGCGCTTGTTCGCTGTGCTACTTGAAAATCGTGGAACTACATGAGATAACTAATCAGGAGCAGTATGCCTTCACTATTGTGTCACTGGAATAAGTACACAGATTTCTAAAAAAACACTAATCGCATTTTCGTGTCAGACAATTGGAATCACAACTCGCATTACACAAATCGCAGTCAAAAGGAATTATATCGTAATATATCTGATTAAGACGTAGTAATGGTGATGATAGCCCATAGATTAATAAGCAGCCAGTCAGAGAAAATAGGATTGATATGCGAAGAGGATTTAGTTACTGAAATCATATTATGGCTAAAAGAAATGTCGAAAGAGAGAAAAAAACGATCTTCCTTCAAGAGTGTATTAGAAGTGGAGAACGTATGTTTGTTGCAATTATTTTGTTTTAGTTATGCGTGCGTGAATGAGTTCTTTTTAAGCTGCTACAAAGAGAGTGAGTGATGATGATATATATAAATGTAACTATTTATCTAAAAATGTATTTAATCACAATCAATTCAACTTAGCTGACTGAAACAGTCCACAAAACCCTACTAGTTTGCTTTAAGTATACAAAAAACCTGACAAGTGAAAACGTATTTTCTATTCAAAACTACCAAATACGTTTCGTGCAACGTTGGCCTCAACATTTATACAAGGATACGTATAAAGCCCATTCCTACATATTTGTTTAATTCTCTCTCACACACACACTTTCGCTCTCACAAGTTAATGTGACTCACATTTTTTGAGTCAACTTTTCATAAAAAACACTATTTTAATTGCATATAAACCTTAATGAAGTTACTGCGGAGAATATTTTGTGTTTGGGAGTACAAGACTTCAAGCGTAAAAAACTAAACTACATGAACAATTTCTTCGGATTTTACTCCGTCCGCGCGAATTGACTTTTTTTGTTATTCTGCTCTCGTACGACACGGTATGAATGTTGTTATATATTCGAGTTGTGTTGTGTCAGAAAAGGTACATGTTGTTAGAGATGGATGTTGCGTTTATTCATATAATTTATATATTTACGTTAAGAAGTAATACCATGAGATCAAAGAAAACAAGCCGAACTGCTATATCCACGTCTTCACTTGACAATTCTTGATGAAATCAAGGGAAGAGATTAATTAACTGCATTAGGATACTTAACTTGTACTAAAAAGCAATTCAAATGATCGCTGACAACTACTACTGTGACGCTGGGTAACAAATCTATGAAGAAGAAAAATTGCTAGAATACGATCGGATAATCACTAAAAAGTAATCAGTATGTAGTGTGTGATATATGGGAAGAAAATAAAACTGTTTGTGAACATTTCAATGATACGTGTAATATTCGAAGATTAACATAGATATAAATATATAAATGTATATTATATATGCGGTTTTCAATGAAGCAGTGCACATAAAAACGGTGAAGCACATACACAGTCAGTAAATGTGTCTGAAAATGTATTGCTGAAGATTAAGAAACGAATTATATTCCAAAAAAAGAAATCCGAAAATAAAATAGAGGTTTCTATTCACGTATATTATTGATGATTTCTAATATGACGCTCACATCATTTATCATATTTATGGATTATGCATTTTTATGGACGATGCGGATTTAAAAATTCTCGAGAAACAAGAACTACATAATTTCGCACCACCTCCTCTAGACTATTTATTTGTTATTCGGCGTTGCTTGTTATTGACTCTTGCATATCTAGCATGTGATAAGTTTGCAAAAAAATGCTAAATTGATATCACAGTACATGTAATTTTGTTTCTGGTGTACAATGCTCGTTTCTAGGATATAAAGTAAAACTATAAAGGAAGATTTCATCCGGTAAATGCCGACACTATACCTAATTTTCGTACAATTGCGATTATATTCACTCATGTTGATTAAATGTTTTCGGATAAATGCGAATTGTTGTTGACGATATTAACGACGTTTGACGCGCTGCGATGTGAAAAGTACGTCTAAAATCAAGTAACAATTTCAAATATAATAAAAATTCATCGTAGAAGGCTGTATAAATTTTTTTCCGTTAGTAATGGTACCTGTTTAGGAGAGTTCAAAGCCAACGTTGGCGGTGATTGCATAGCGAAGTTTGTCTCGCAAGGTAGACTTCTTCTGGTAGTTGGGAACCTTAAGTAAATTGAAACAAGTGGATGAGGTGGGTAGACGACCAACTGGATCACGTTTCCCAATGGTCAAGAATCCTCGCAGTACACTCCCTATTATACCAAAACTTTCAGCGTTACTAACTAAATAGAGAATCAAACTAACATAGTCTCTAATTACTGTTATGAACGTTACCGAGGGTGTCTCCAGTGTCTTCATCGTCGCTAACTTCCACGCAGCGAATTGAGAACGGTGGATCCAGATTAACGAACCCGAGCAGTGGTGGTTTCGAACAACTTGTCACAAACTAAACACGAGAAACCCTCTTTTAGTCACTTTATAATCCACAACTGACTACAGAATTAATCAAATACGAAAATACCTTCAAGAATAAACGACGTTCTTCTTCGGTGAAATCATTTTCGAGTATTTCCCAAAGCCACAAAATCACACGATGATTATCATGGAAGCCTCCGTAATATTGAGTATTACGCCGCAAATCAATCAGATCAATATCAGAATCTTCACCGCTGATTAGTCGTTGCAACTATTAAGAAACACAGTCATTAGTCATTGGCTACAAGCTTACATTAAACTTTCGAATTATTTTTTATGATGCTAGTATATACATACCTCAAGCGGAGAAAATATGCGAAGCATATCTGCCGGTATAATCGATCGGAATCCAGTGACAAAAGCAGAAGTTTGATCTTTAATTTGTGTGTGCAAATGGAAGTTCGCCATTTGGTACAAGTAGCTAATTCTGAAACAAAGAATTATTCCAAAATGCAAGTGGATAGAATCTATTTGGGATAAGATCGCTCAGAATTATTATTACTGAACTACTTACTTGTTCTGATTAGTGACACGAATTGTTCTTCCACCCGGGATAAGTTCGATGGTCCGAAGTTCACCAAACATGTCTTGATCCACTGAAAATGTTAGCTCCAAATCCTACCGAACATAATCATGTGGCATTACAAGAGTTCTTTCATATTTACCATGTTGGCAACAAATGACATGAATTTTTCAAATAAAGGAGTTGTTAACCCAAACCAGACCAAAGGAATATCGTTCAAGCAAGCATTAAAATTTTGGTTATGTGTCAAACAACATTACTGTCAACAACGAGACATGCTAAGCTACTTGACATGATCATAGCGTTTGTTAAAAAGGCACGTGACAGGAAATGAAAGGAAGGACCACACAAAAATGCCACATCAATAAACAGAATGTTTTCTTTACCCAATCCTAAACAAACAAAAACACATTTCTTAGTTTTAGATCAAGCAAGCACGGCTGGTGCATCATAATGTTGAAAGTGTACTTATAAGTCCACTTACGACAACATCCCCTTCGTAATGTTTGACACAAGTCAAGGAATTGTACAACTCCTTATCGAAAAATTGAAGCTCGTCGATGGCGGAAAATAAAGCACTTTGTTGGTGGCCCAACATCAGACTTAGGAAGAATGGGGCAAAGTGGACATCAACTACGATACCCTGTTCAATAAAAACAAAATTTGATTGATGAAGGCCATAACATAATACCAGTAACAAATATTTGTTATAGCAGCATACCTCAAAGATTGCCTTCGCCAACATTTTCCCGACGAACTCAAAAAGCTGCAGATGATTCTCGTGAATGAAGGACAGTGGTGAAGGATACAACAGATTTTCATTCGTCGCCTTAAATAGATTTAACGATGGGTTAAACACCGTGTTGATTGTTTCCTCCAAGAATTCTGCAGGGGGTAAATTCGGTTTTAATAAAACTTCAATAGATTTTTATGGATTTCGGATTAGGAATAAAGCATTACCTTTGAACACGCCATCCTGGTCAATACCAGCTTCATCCAGACCTAACTCATTTTGGAAGCGAACTCTGATTGTACCCTTCAAAGCGCTGGCTGACAACGTTGCCAGTTGTGCATACCCATCTTCAACGATTCGGCTACGATGAATGGTTATCAATGTAGAGCTAGCAGGAATGTCTTCCATTGACGAACTTGCAGAGCCACTTCCGTTCAGTGTTTTCTCAGATGTGGCCCATTTTCTGAAGAGGATCACACGGTGGTCTTCCCTCAAGACGTGAGGCATATCATAAAGCACTCGCTGCGAACAAAATGTCAACGATAAAATGCTTCAAATGTTCAAGCTTCAGACCAGACGAAAGTCAAATATATTTCAAAATATCAGCTTTACCTTCGCATGTTTTCTCCCTTTTTCAATATCCACAATTAAGTGATTCATCTTTGCATTGTCGACCAGCCAATGATCCTCCGGGCAGTATCGTTTGCGACAATCTCTTCGATATAATGCTATAAGTAGTGTCTTTAACGATATCCAAGTGGCATCTTTCACTGTCTGGTAATTAGAATGAGTTATCAGCCGATAACAGAGCTGATTGAGGAAGCCGGATACTTGACGAAGTTCGTCAATTCTGAAGACGGGTTGTGCTTCATAAAACTCATGGTCGTCCAGTATACTAGAAATAAAGAGAATGAAACATAACTGGTAATCCTGGTAATGACATTAAATGATTAAACGAAAATTAAATGGAATAAACAAAACCTAGTCGTGGACTTACGTAATGTAATGAGTCATTGCATCCGTTGACAATACCATCAAATGTTCTTGTACTGGTTCCGTGCTGTTAAGTAAAAGTTCTGCCCATGATTTCACAGCCGCATCCTTCACACCAACGCCAGTCAATTTCAAAAAGTTCCACAGAGCAATCAGAAGCTTCGACGATTGTTTAAAGCAGATGCCAGTCAGAAAATCGAGTTTACATCTAAAATATTAAGCAATATTTTGGGTTTGAGAGTGACATCAGTGACGTATTCTATTAAGACTTGACAAAACATTGTAGGAAACTCACAGCGAAAAGGAAGAACAGATATTGTAGTACAGTTTACAAGCCTCTGAGACGAGTATTGTTATGTCAGCATTAAGTCTTATTAATGTTGCACTACTTCCTTGGGTTGCATCTAAGAACAAAACTTTCCTAAATGTCTTCATTAGGCTTGACTTTAAGGTTCCCCCAGGTTTGGTGGGGACAAAGGTCATCGAGCCCGGTGACACTGGCGTCGACTTGTTGGAGTCCAGGGGAACAGTGTAGCTTGCCAGAAATGTGTACAACGGAAAGAAAACCGCTTCTTGGTATGCAGGCCCCCAAAGAAATGCTAGCTGTTCCTTCAAAACAGTTACATTCTGCAGCACCGAATCTCTAACGGGACAGTCAATCCAACCAAGGATGGGATGCCAATGTCGTGCAGCACCACCTTCGCTCTTCTTCAAGCAGTTGTTCCATAAAAGATTGTTGATTAAATTCTGCGCAACAAGATAATCAAGACATTTTGAATTTCAAGATTAAACGAGAACCATGTTTGATATTGGAGGTAGCTTTGATTCATCACATACTGCACAATGAGGATAAAACACTTCATTTAAGCGTCCACAATATTCTCCAAGTTGCACAACATTTGCAAGAACGCAAAGTGCATCGTTGGCATTGACTTGATCTGACACGTGTTCTTCAGCAGCACATTTGACCATCTCAGGGAAATTATTCGTGTCTAGAGCCTTAGATCGAATAGAGATGAATCATTTTTTATCCATTGCCATATCATTAGGTCAAATTATGATATTATTATTTTGCTGAAACATTTACTTACCTCTGGACACATTGCGTGTAAATAGTGTATGTACCCTGGAATGACAAGAATTTTTAGTATCATATGCTTCATTGGGTCCCATTCTGGGCTTCCATTTCCGGAATTCGTGTACGTCAAAGTGACTAATTTGGCAATTGCTCCCAAGCTGGCCTTTTTCAGCAAAAACTGTAATTGAAATATCATTCCATTGACAATAAAAAAAATCAAAACAAGTAAAAATGGAAGACGCTTCATGATCAATTCAATTCTTTTCGAATATTAGTCAAATCATACCTGCCCAGGTCGTGCCAGTGCCTGCTCTAAGAGATCATTAACCGTGTTCAATAATCCACCAGTTTTCAAGCATGCTATCACTGTTTGTGAGAAACGCTGCATTGGTGCCATTAACATGCAATATTTGGGTTCCTTCAAGATCGGCCACTTTTCGATGGACGTCAGACTTACAATTGTGGACAGGACGAGTGCCATTTTACTTACTTCACTAGCCAAAGTTGGTCGTAGCTCCTTCAACTGTTGAGAACAAGCCCAGTGTCAAAAACTGCGGTGTTAAATAAAGAACATGCGACTGTCGAGTGGATTAAGATTTAGGCCCTTATGCCCTTACCCGATGTAGACAATTTATCACAATGTCCTGCAAATGATGTACCCACTTAAGTGCCTTGTCCCTGACTATGCCGACACCCAAATACGAGTAAGCGTCCTCCTTTTGACTTGAACTCCAGTTCACATATCTATTGCAACAAATAATTAATCTCATAAATTTTTTCTGGTTCCAATAATTCCACCGTAATTCTTTCTATCAATGTATGCCAAACTTACCGACAAACAGTTTCCAAACAGTTTGAATCCACATACCAGGTGCGTCTCATTAGTACGTAAGCTTTTTCAAAGAAATCCAAACATGTCACTCGCCGACCTGCTTCCGGTTTGAAGTTCTCCATCAACTCTTTAAATTCAGCCCTAAGACGGACAGAGTTTTAGATTAATCAAATGAATCGAAAGAAAAATAAAACCTCATCAAGATAACATCGAATATAACACAGCTGATTGTAAATAAAAGCACTTACTTGACCCTGTCCCGATGCCTCCTCCGGAGAACGGCTCTTCGCAATAACCGCATGATAACCGTTGCAGCCTCCTGCCTTTGCATCACCTCAGCACGCTTCTTGCGCGCATTTTGCGCCTGTTCGATAAAGTTCTTCCTTCCATCTTGAACTAGGTTCCCATCGAAAACTTCCCCCATCACTTCCAAAACACTGCTTCCCGAGCACTGATTAGTGCGGTCACACAGCTGACAGCTGAGAGGTCAACTGCCAACTTGTTACAAAGTTTAGAGCACCACAGATGACAAATGACAGAAAAGTCGCCAGTAAAGATCCTAACTTGAAGATGGAAGATTACAGATCACCGCTCACAATTTCAACGAAGGTCCTTCCCACAACAATCACCCTCACTCAATTCGACTAAATTCGCCATTATTTACAAGGAACTGTCAACACTGACCAATTAAAAATTTGTGGTTAAAAATAGACTGTCAACAACAGATGACAGAGTGTGAATATCTATTATTTACTTTCGTAGCTTTTTTCAGACTTGACTTTTGTATCGCTGACGAATTTGTTATGAAACCATGGCAAATGTAATGCCCGTCATGTGTATATTGACTGCTTCCATTTTAACGGCCTAATTAATTTCTCCAGGTGACACAAAAATGGTCAGTGGTCAGTGACAACACTGATAACTGCCGATGTTTTCAAAGCCCACTCAACTTTGTGTACAAAGGCATATTTGTGTGTGTGTCTCTGTTTTTGCAAAGGAGAGAACTAGCAAAAATATACTATTTTACCCTTGCCGCGAACCATCTGCAACTCTCCCATTCCTCCAGCAAAACAAAGACATCGCCTTCAAAGTTGAGGAGATGACAGGGAGGAGACCATGGAAACTAGGAGGATGAAATGTGAATTGTGCGTTATTTTGACAAACTGATAAAATGAAAAGTAATAATTACCTAATTTATATTCCAGTCGTCTTGCTTGCAATTTATGTTCATTTATTTGTAATGGCGTAGTACGGCGTAGTCGAAATGATTTTATTTTTTAGGCATATTTATTCCAGCAAAAAACAATAACTGATGCTTAATTAACTGATTTAAGCTTATTTATATAACACGAACGGAACACAATTGACACATCGCATTTCATTTAAACTTCTGATTCTGAAACAAATTAAACGACATAAACCGTTGGAGTCAATTATGAAAAATACTAATAACGTGAATTTATGGGGAGATCAAGTGGACCATAATTATCAAGATATCTTCCTTCTCGCCTGTAAAAGATAAACAAATATTTTGCAACCATTAAAGAATTAAAATTAAATTACTACTAGATTTTCATGATGACATCATATTTATCAGCATTTACATGTCGAATAGGGGAATACCGTCCTCCACACAATTGGCTCTGCGACGGGGTTGACGCCAACGGCAACCACAACTCAATACTGCAATTATACATGCCCAAATTCTGGATAGTCCCAGTCCCACAGAGTGACCTCCAACAACAGCATTCATTCCACTTCCACTGAACTCTGGCTCTTGAAGAATGAGTCCAGCCTCCGGGATCGTGATTACTGTGTCATCTCGGAGTTCCGGCATTGTCTCGTCGGATTCAGATGAGCTGTTTAAATCCTCCAACCAGTAGTTGGTTTCGCGAAGTTTTCTCCTGCATCTGCGCGAAGAAATAACTGATAGTTCTGGTTCAGACATTTTATAAACGTACAAACCAGTCTTGTATTCTCGAAGTGATGGCCGCAGATATTTGACAACGCAAATAATATCAAAATTCACAAACGACCAAAGCAATCCGGTGTTCGGGTTGACCAAAAACCAACATTCCTTCTTGCTGGAAAAGGTAAGGCAGGACATGGGTTATATGAAATTATTAGGCCAACATTCACAATCGGTACAATTACGTATATTATGCAAAATCTTTTTACATCATGTTATTTCACGGAAAATTACGATCTTTTACTTTTGTGAAATTGAAAGAACTTCCCCTTGTGTGAACATTTCCATACGAAATATGAATGCTTTTACGACACTCCACACCCAACAATCGCAAATTGGCCATTGATGAATACAAAATTGCAAAGTGAAGTGCATTATGCAACCTAAGCCAGTTTCACTGCTTATATCGTACTTCGAATTAAACACAAACATGGACGAAAGTTTTCTGCAGTTGTCTCAATTTTTATTGAAATCTTTGTCGATATTAAACGTAAGGTTATCGGCAACATCAAAAAACATGATATGGATATTTCTGAAAACACGATTCAGTTTTCTTAAAATATAAAACATGCGCAGTATAAATGGTTGTAATATACGTACGTGGCTGAATGTAGCATTCATTAAAGTGGAAGGGACATTTGAACATGGAAAAAAAACTTCAAGCGTACCCAATACGATTACATGAATATACGTAATTTAGTTATATGACACGACATTTCACCTTTCACGCCATGTAATTCCATAACATCTACGATTTTAAAAAGTCTACATACATGAGACGAACATGTAACTGTTTAAATACATACTTTTCTGCCTACCGACAAGACACTTGGATAAAATAACTTAAACGTTGTTTTTACATATAAATATATAGATATTTCATATTTCATAACTGTACTGTATTTACTTAAAACGCAAATCACATTCTTATCAGTTACATTTTTTATGTTGGATACAGATACATCGAGGAAAACGGGTCTAGCTAGTGTTAAACTATTCTTACGATTAGATACACTGATTTTAAGGATCGAAAGCACAACTCCAACTCGTCGTTGCAAGTGTCAAACAGTGCCAGTGCGAGCAATGCATTTAAGTGGCATTGAACAAAAACTTACAGACGTTCATTTAGGAATTTCAAGAATTTGCTCCGTGCCACTTAAGAACAGTGCCAACATGAGACTGTAATACTAACACCTGCCACCGACGCATGATTCTTGAAAGAACAATCATCATGATATTATTATACAATTTTTCCTACTGAATTTACTTAGAAATGTGTACATAAATAGATTGGTTGTGTGTGTGTGTGTTTGACAATTATTAGGTGATCAGTGGTTTGACGAACATCTTGAAGGAAGAGAGAAAGATAAACTCTGACGAAATCTCTGAACATGGATATAGCTAAGTGTACACATTACATTACGGTTGAGACAGACAAGTAGTTGAAGTAACTTACTGAAAACCGACATAACAAATTATAAACAACAATTACAATAATTTTGGCAAGCTAACTTGTAGATGCACAGTACAATACTTTGAAGACAAGGAAGTTCGCTCAGACCCGAAACAGGTGTGTTTGAGTTCTCTTTGTTTGCAAAAATTGACAAAGTCACCTTTCGACGATTTACATTACTTTCAGTACAATACAATATCTACAAGACGTCAGCCAACATTTATTGCGGGGAGTGAAAATAAACTGAACTGATTTTAAGCGATTGAGTATAGTTACGACGAGATGAAAGGAGCGCTGAGCATTTTTGCAAACATGAAAGAAAACTCAAGCACATCCGTTTGAGGAAAGAGCGTGATAAAAACAACAACAATAATATTCTCTATCCTTAGGATATCTTTTATGACAAGTTTTTCGATTTGTGGAGAGCATCTTTAACGGTTCTTGTCCACTTGTCATGATTTTTGATCACATCATACGTATTTGTGGCTACTTCGGGATCAGGTGCACCATATTTTGGCGGGTTTGCTTTAGGATC
>JAQFZW010003963.1:0-11457 GCA_034687055.1 Heteromurus nitidus | reverse complement strand
ACACACACACACTCTCTCTCTCTCTCACACACACACGTATACCTTCTCCTATTTAAAGACTCCTTTTTTCTTTATTTTCTTGGGATTTTCCGTCTCCGAACAGGGACTTGCAGCAGTACTATCACACGAATAAAAAAAACTATCCAGCGGGAGAGAGTAGGCAGGGGGCACACACGTGCATAATCACTAATAGCTTCTTATCTTCTCTTATAAACCAACAAAAAAATCTTTCTTTTCCTCATTTTCCTTTTGCTCCAGACTATTTTTTGCATTAAAGAATGTGTGTTGCATACGTGAATCTCATTCGTGTTGAGTGAAATTGACGGCTCTGTACATGAGTGAAAATTTGAGAGGGACGGAAATAACCTTAAGCCTTTCATTTGCATATATTGCAAACATTTTGAGAGAGAGAAAAAGAAAGAAAAGGCGTAGAGGGAATCCATAAGCTAAGGAGAGAGTTGTGATGATTATGATTATTATGATGATGACGATTATTATTACTTCTATCGCTATCCTGTTTTTTCTTCCTTGTCATCGCAGACCTGGGAAAAGGGGTTCAGGGAGAACGAGAGAATGAAAATAAATGGCAAGTTCGACTGGAGAAGGGGGAGCAGCATAATTTTTTATATGCGTTGAAAAGGAAGAAGGAGTCGTCGAGCAAAGCGAGAGACATCCACTTAAAGGCTTTATATCTGATTGACAGAGATAAATTATGGGGAAAGTGCTGAGAACAAGTAAAAGTCTCGAGATTGGCCTACATTTAAAGAAAATCTGACTTTTACGCTAGTTTGCATCTCCCATTCTCTCTCTCACCGCGCTGGAGGAGGACGGACTATAGGAACAAAGTGAAAATTGAGAGGAGGAAAGAGAGATGGACGCGTTTAGCTGGAAAGACACACATAAAACAGCTCATTATTTGGGAACGGAGATTTCGACATAGCTTCGCTTAAACAGAAACTTACGTTGTATGTATGTATATTTGAGAAGGAACAGTGCCATTTTGACACTGCCCAGCTATTGAACCCAAAGATTATTATAGTCTCTCTCACATTATAGTGCGTTAGGTAAATGAGGGAATAACTATGGGATAAGCTAATCTCTCTGCGAGTGATTTGCGTTAAGTACAGAGAGTAGCGCACTCGGCTGGCTTCTGTGATCCCAGAAAAGTGCATACGAACCGACTGCGTTTGCTAAAGTGTCTTTACACACCGACGTCCAGTTGCTACGCGGTGTGTATACTTATAGTTAGTGTCGGTTGTGTATCTACACACGAATGGAATGGTATTTCGGCCTCTGATAGAATGCGTACTGCTTCTGTGTTAAATCCTTAAATCACGTTGGAATATTCTCATTACCGTACAGCGTCTTTACAGTTTTTGTTGGGTTTTGCCTGATGATGTTGAGATTCGAACCCCAAGCAACATCAGGCTATGAAAGAAACCTGTATTACTGAACTGGGGAGGCTACCCCAGCTACCCCAACTTACGTTGACTTGTGGACCATTCATGTAAACCTATGGGCAAAATATTATTTTTAGAAGAATAGGAGTAAGAAGAAATGTTGTAAATGTGTTTCGCTTTCTTTCCTTCTAATTTCCCATCTTTGCAGTTAAGCACTTTACATCTGTGACGGTGTTCAGATGTCAATTAGAGTCAGCCATTTTCTTCACACTTAAATGTTATTCCACGTTTGCTTCTCTTCCAAATTCAATTTTTTGTGAGTTGACAGTGAGAAATTTATGGGCGCGCGTGGAACTGCGAGCACCCTCCCCCCGTCTTATTGCAACTACATTTTTTATAAGAAAAAGTGAGATTTTTGGGAACCTGCTCACGCTTCTTTCTAGTACCTCTGGCCTTGTCCAAACTATGTGAACTTCAACAATGTCTTTAAGGTTTTAAACAGAGCACAACAGTGAGAAAGCACATTAGGGTACAAAAGCATAACATTTCCAAGGTGGAAAAACATGTATCGTTATTCCAGTTCCAACTGGTAGCTCCTGGGAATGATTGCAAATATTACTTTTTCTTTGCCTTAATCATTCCTTTGTTTCACGCACACACGTTGTTCTCCCTCCGACTTTTTTTGCAATATTTTCTCTTCGTGCAAAAGGGATCTTCGACAAGGAAAAATTCCTAATTCCTCTCGCCTTCCCTTCGAGGAATTGCAGCAGCACATCTGTGCTCCCATGAGTTATGCTCACCATTTGACTTACACCAATCTTCTTTTAATCTTGGGGATCTTCTCATGTACTACACGTGTGTGTGTGTCTTCTGAAAGGAAGAGAGAGAAAAAAATCACGAGTGGATTCCCTTCGTAAAGCATCCTTTCTCGCCAAAACTCAACGTCTTTTATGGGTTCAAGATGGTGATGGTTGCGATAGAGTATTTCATTGTCTCTCCTCGCAACACATGGGCTATTCCACATATATATTTTTTGCCTTTTGGTACTCTTTGCGAAATGTCTTTGTCTTCTCGACAGTCTTCTGTTTTCCCCTTCTTCTCCCCAATCATATTCTCGTTACCTTGTCTCTTCCTTTTTCTTCCGATACAAGATTGCTCTTCTCTCCTCCGATGGGGAAAAAGTAAGCAGACACGGCTGATTGCGATCATATATCTTGTGTGTTACTTCTGCTTTGACGCCGCATTCAGATGCCAACCTTGTTTCGGCATTTCATCCACACGTGAAATCTGATATACGGATGTTGGCGTCGATGCGAAACACAACTGAGCACAGTTCCACCAAAAGAGAAAAAAACCAATATAATATTTAGCAGGTGAATGGCACACGGTGCTCTCTCTCTCTCACCTACAGTTTCACAAAAAATGGCAAGGACACATAAACACATCCATCATTGTAGCTGGCTTTTCTCGCGAGAATACCTCTGGAGAAGCTCTCTAGCTCCAGGAAAGATTAGCGGGAGATTTTTAGTCTTCTTGAGTACGTATCTATCCAAACAACTAATGATCAGTAAAGCATATTGTTTAGTGGGACCATACCCCTTTTGTTATCGGGAGCAGAGATATTTGCTACTACTTTTCACTTTTGTCTTGAGCAAATTTCAAAGAAAAATCCTGGAAGATGTATGGAGGATGGGAAAAAAACTTGGACGATTTGGATCTGTGGACTATTCTTAAAACATTAATCATAATGGAGTTAAGAGAAAAGTTGGTTGAAATTCTTGTTGGATAAAACGGATTATTGACATTGGCCCCGGAAACGTGCATTGAATTTCCATCATCAGAGAAACAAATAATATAGCTTGTGTTATGCATGAGGTAGAAAAAACAGTTTGTGCTTCCCATCACAATGCTCCCATTTGATCAGGAAGATGAGAGAAAACCAGTGAAGGAGTTTTACGGTAAACTTTCACTTTTTACACTTCAAGTCACTCGCCTTTCATCCATCAACCTTTGAAAAGTTTCCCACTTTTCTTGAATGGCTGGAGAGAGAGAGAGAGAGAGCGGCGTTGCGAGCTAGAGCAAAGCTTCTCTCTCTCTCTTTGAGTTGAAAGAGGAACAAGAGTTGTGTCTTTAATTGGAGACAAGTTTTCATTAACTTCCCCAAATTCAATTATAATTCCCTCGGCTACAAAATTACCCGGCGAAATCTCCACTTGAACAACTTTCCTCACTCAAGTTAATCCAGATGACGTGCATCCTCGACGTCGAGTTTGTGTCTATTCCAAGACAAAGGATGTGAGGGTATTTATTACATAAAAGGGGTTTCTAGCGTGTGTGCTATTAATACGTATCGATTTTTTTTCTTCTCAGAAGAGGAGAGCTGAAAAACGGCACACAGATTACCGTCATAAATCCTCCATCACGAAGGGCTCTATCACCGCAACTTTGCGTGAGAATATGCACATTTCGGCCAATCTTTTTATATGTTTCCCGGAGAATATGTTATTGAAATAGATTTTGTTGATTGTGTATATCGTGTCCGCTTAAATTAGAACTGGGATTGGAAAGTAGTTCATTTCCAGTGTTCGCATAACAAAACATTTCTTTCCCCTAAAAAATAACTTTGTTCCTTCTTGATTTCCCGTTTATAATGATACCTTTATTACCTTTCCTTCTCCTCACGTCATTTTCTTTTTCCCTTTTCTGCAGCACAAACTCTTGGCTCTGGCTCTGGTTCTGCAGCGAAACAAGTTTTAAATGTGTTATTGCTTATATTTCCTCTTGAAAATCTGAGTAGTTCCCCTGACGCAGCATAGTTTTGTGCTCAAGTCAAGCTACAACATATCATCCGCTTTCACTTGCATCGTTTCATCCCAGCAGCCACCACCATCACCGCCGTAAAGGAAATCAAGCATGGGATGACGCTTTTTGATGGGAAAGTCTCCTTCTCCCACAGCCTTTCTCAATTTCCTTCTCAGTCTCTCTCTTTCTTCCATACGCACACACTATTCAGCTATTGACAGCGAGACTGATGAGGTTTGCATATCGGCATTTATACACGCCACTGCCACCTTCCCTCCCTTATTTTCTCTCGAGTGGAACTGGAGTGAAGGAGCTCCGTCTACTCTCTCTCTTCTCTTCACCGACATTACTTTATATGGAAATCCTCCTTTTTAAAGTAAATATTCTCGGCTGGAGCGTACATTTCAAATATATCGCATATATAACGACGCTCTGTCAGCAGTCAGCACTGAAACGTCACCATGCTTCCATGCTGATGCTCATGAGGCAGGTATGTCAATAGAAAAATGTATTACGAAAAGAAGGGAAAACGTCTACGGATTCCCATTTCATCATCATCATATGCCACGCCAACTGGCTGGCATTTATTAAAAAGAAAATGCAAGTTCCCGCAGAGAAAAGAGAGTTCACCTCTCCTCCTTCTCCATCCTCCTCGCAACAAGGAGGACGACGAGAGCGTCAAGCTCAACTCGAGTAACATATTTCTGGAGAGAGAGTTGAGTTGAGAGAGAGTGTGTGTGTGCAACCATTCTGCCGATCATCATCGAGTTATTTATACAACAGGAAACTGTGATTACGACGACGCTTTTCCCCTCTCTCTCACAGTTCTCGAATGGGTATTACGTTTCGCTGAAAATTTTCCTCTTCTTCTCTCCACGTTTTCCCTGCGATGAGCACACATGCCTCGAGGAAAACGTCTCTCCAAAATGAAAACGAGGAGGAAGAGAGAGAGGAAGAGAGAGTGAAATCCAGAGGAATATAGAAATGGAGAAAGAAGATATGACGATGACGATGATTCGCGATGCATGACACGTTTTTGTCGTCCTCTCCTCACATCTCTCCTTTCCCCGCAAAAGATGAGAGATGCTCAAGCTGTATAATATTTATTTCTGGAAATCAAATGAAAAGTGGAGGGAGTGAAATGGAAAGCTCTCACACCCAAAATCGGATAGATATCACCTTTTCTTTGCGATTTACTCATTTCTCAGCTGCATTTTGTAGAGTGCTTCCTCTCGCGCACAAAATCACACATCAAGTTACATTTATATATACCCTCCCATCCCCATTTTGTTCTTTTCTTCTTTCTCCACTGCCTTCTGTTGTAGCCGTGTTTACTCTGTGCTGACGACGGAAGTGGAGAGAATATTTCCACATGCTTTATGGCTGTCAGATGAAGTGACGTCAACCATTTACATCGTCACTGACATGACGCTGACTACGCCCCTCCAAAAGAAAAATATGTAAGTAAGAGTGAGTGGAGGAAAGAAAGAAAGCTTCTTCTTCTTCTCAAGAAGAAACGTCAGCGAAAAGGAGTAAGCTGAAAAATTTCTCAGCAAAACTGACAATGATCCATGCACAATGCTTACGGCACCATATATAATTTTATATTTTATATATTTTTCAGTGGAACATCGAAAACATATGTAGGAACTACCTCTCCCTTTTGCTACGTGAGAAATGGGAGATATCCTCATTTCTCTGGATTTTCGAAAGCCTAAAGTCACTTGTGAATAGTTGTGCATAAATTATCAAAATAGTTGGAAAAGCTGAAGAAGAAGAAGAAGAACATATATGTGCAATATGCATGTTATATTTATCCTTGCTCAAACTTCTCTCGCTACATTAAGCTAAATATTGTGCATTTTACTTTGTGAAAGGTAACCATTCATCATATTTTTTGCCACTTTGGTTTAGAGAGTGCATTACCAAAAAGGTATTTTCCCATCCTGATTTCTCCCGATGTTACGAGCTCCACTTTTGATGCAAACACGCGTCAGATTTGGCATGAAAAATAACAATGCAATTTAAGTTATCCTCAACAATTTCAGATGACAGATGAGTTTCTCTCTCTCTCCCACGTTTTCCCAAAGTGGGCCATTTATTCGTTGCTGAGGAGAATGGCTGCGATGCATAATTTAGTTCGGAGTCTAGAATACACGTAAATATTTTTTGGAGATTCCTTTGTGGCTAACAAGGAGGAGGAGGAGGACTGGTTGTTAACATGTATTGCATTTGTTGGTGAGAAAAATGTAATTGGCAACGACTCCTTTCTCGTTAGGCAATTAGACTTTTGCATACCTTTCCCTAATGAGATTTTCTCCATGAGTTTTCCAAAAAAGGACCACAATTCCACTTTTCCCTTTTCACATTTTTCCACTTTGGATCTTCTCTTCTCTGAAATGGATTACCTCAGGTTCCCCGTGGGGAGGAGGAGAGTTTCATACAAGTGTCCAAAAAACGGAATCATCATCATTTTCTACAAAACGCCACCGTTTCTATCTTTTCTCTCTCGTCCTCTACCTCCACCGCCTTTCACCAAAACATGTGCGAGTGTGTGCAATTCTCAGTCTGAGCAAAAAGGTGTGTCTGCAAAACTCAAACAATGGGGCTGGTTTTGTGAAGGTGAAAGTGATGTATGCCCGTTGATGGTAACCCATTTAAGTTCCCCCTTCTCGACATTCTTTGTCAGCGTCAGAGTCACAGCAGTCGTTCTCTCTCCTCACTTAAGCGGTGTGATAATGGGACGGGATAGGATGATGATGATGATGAGCATCATCATCATCATCACCACAAAAAAAAATTGAGCTTCTTTTGGGAAGAGTATAGCTATTATGAGTAAAGTGCATCATCATCATGGAGATATCTCTGCACTTTTTCCTCATCATCGCACACTCTCTCCTACCTTCACGCAAATACACTTGAGTGAAGATGACGAGAATTTTTTAACATGTTTTCAAGCGGAACTTTGTTATCTTTGGTCTTTTTTTGTAGTTCAAGTATTTTCACTGTCATCATCACTCAATTCTCCCACATCATTATCAAAAGACGTTTATATGCAAGTTGGTTGCAGTATTATATTTGTGCATATTTTGTATCGTTGTCGACGATCACCTTCTTCTTTTCATCTTCGTTGTGGTCGTCAAGCTACACAATGACTGCAGCACAAAAGGAGAACTGCAGAGAAATCATTTCCCCATTATTGCAGCCACACATCACTTTGCTCAACAACAACAACACCACCAACAAAAAAAAGTGCACACAATGGGAGATGGTGTCCAAGAAGAAGAAAAGGGGAAAAAGTTCATGAGACGTGCACTCGTTTGAGAGAAGAGGAGTGAAATGGTGAAATGTTAAAGGGTTTGGTGAGGTCGTCACCTTCGTCTTCTCCTTTCTCCGCTCCCTAGTGTATATCAGCAATATATCCAGGTGAAAATGGGAATGTAACGAGTTGAAAATCAAAGTTGTATTGTGAAGAAAAAGAGAAGAATAGCGCGATTCTTTGGTAGGGATGTGTGTGAGTGGAAGCATTAAAGTCGATGACAGTTTCCTTTTCTCTCTCAAGACAGAAGTGACCCAACAAGAGTGAAAAGAAAGCAAAAAGCATCACATTTTTTTTCTTTCTCATCCTTCCTCTCTCTCTTCTCTCTTGTGTCTAACAAGGTGATTGCAAAGTCAAGGGAGAGCAAAAAAAAGAAGTACAAAAGAAGAGGAATGAAAATTGCAAAGCCGCCTTTATTCTTAAAGTTTTTTTTCCTCTCTTCTTCTTTGGGATACTTTCACGTGTGAAGGTATACCTAACCCGCATGTGTCTGGGATGATGTGATATTGAACAACAAAGACAAAAATGACAAAAGTTTACTTGCTTTCCTCAGATTATCATGTTATTGTTCTCCCTTTTTCTCTCAGAGGGTTTTTTTTCTTTTCGGGATAAAAGTGTGCCATGGGAAAGTAAGGGATATCGAATACCGAAAACTTTATATATCGTTATACTCACTGTCATTGCATGTGTGTGTGGATGGTGGAAGAAAAGAGCAAAAGGCAGTTTGCACTTTTCGATTCCTTTTTTCCTCCTCAGTGGAGAAAAGCAGCTTAGAACCGATGGGAGAAAAGGGGAAGAGATTGAACATTTTCACTCTTGTCAGCAATCGCACTACAACAGACAACTTGTTTTCCGTCTTAAAAAGAACAAAACACATAAAAAAAAGAGAGAAGAAGAAGAAAAAAACAACTCAACACAAGTCTGTCTGGAGAAGGGAAAAAGGTAGTAGTGAAGAAGAAGATGATGATGGTCCCTCACACACTACGACTACCACACCACCCCTTCACATCTGGGAACATAAAAAACGGAGTGAAATGAAAATGCAAACAACGGGTTAAAGGATAACATAAAAAAGGAAGAAGAAGCCCTATCATCATCAGAGATATTCTTCCCTCTCGTCTACACCACCACATTTTTACGACGAGCAGGAAAAGCCCAAGGGCAACTTTTCCCAGCAACCCGCTTCCCATAAAAGAGAAATCTTTCCCCGTAAAATATTATTAGCTTGCTAAAGTGACATTGGAAAAATCATATGTGAAAATCTCTATGATGTTTAGTGATGCAAAGAGGCTACACACACAAAAAGAATTTACCTCTTCACGAGGAATAGATATTTAATGAAGTTACTCCTCTTTCAGCCAATCAAAGATTCGCTTTCCGACTGAAAATAAAACAATGCTAAAATATACTCTACAATCTACAATACACGTAGATTTATAATCTTCTTTTTTCGCGATGGGCGATGTGGTCCGGATTACTGTTGGAAGTGAGAGAGAGATGATGAAGGGAACGTGACGCGTAAAATGTAGGGCTTTAATAAAGCCGATTAAGTTGTCAGGACGGAAGGAAGCAGTGCGTATTTCAACCCTTGATTTCGTCTAGCAACAGAAAGGAAGCTTAGATCTACTCTACCGCTTTAAATGCACGTCCACCTAAACTAAAACGCATTTCAAATGAAGAACAGAATCCTTAGTTCCAAATTTTGAGCTCGTTCCAATCCACTTTCCCAATATTCAAAAACATGAGTCTAGTTTTAGCATATATTTTTTACAACTTCCTACAACAACTCTAGATCGAAAAAATGAGAGCAGAGTTTGGAAAATGAAAGTTTGGAGTGATGAAAGGATGTGGACAGTGAGTGAATGACACTTGATCTAGAGCAAATTATTCTTTTTCCCCGATGGGAGTGTTGTTTCGTTGATCAATGTTGTTGAAAAAATAAATACATTTTCAGATTGGGTGAGTGTGCTGCCAAGGTAGGATGATCGCGTGTTCCAATTTCTCCATTCACCTGATGATGACCGCAATGATGAGTTTCATGTCGGAACTAGGAAACTCGTGTACATCCAATCCAAATCCAAATCCAACAAAACATTCTTCAACATGTGATTCCTTTATCTCCCAACTGAAATCCGCTACTCATCTCGGCTGGACAAAGGGAGGATTTATATTTTGTCACAATGCCATTCAGACAGAGAACACTCTCTTTTGTTCGCCGTTCCCGTTCTGTTTCACTCGCTGTGCTAAATGAAATGAATCTGACCGGAAGAAGGATATATATATTTGCGTTGCAGACTTTTTTATGGTGAAAAAAATTCTCTCGATTTTGCCAACACACACGCTTTAAGCTTGAAATACTCTGACAAGCAGGATTCGTGCGGTTTGCTCAAGCAAAACTGAAAAGATACCCAAATAAACGGATGTTATGCTCTCTGCGGATACAAAAAAAGTCGTTGCACTTGAGTTGAGACTTTGAGAGTGTGAATGTAGATACTAATTTTTCCCCTTGTGGCACTTTTCCTATATTTTCCATCGCGTTAAATCTGGCTGGTGACTCTGCTCTGGGGTTACATCTGTTCAAATGTTGGATTACTTTCGAATTAGTGCAAACAACTGGTTTCCATTATTGCAAATAGGCAGACTAAACAAAATGTCAATAACGAAAAATGGAAAGTTTTCGTGGGAACGAACATTATCCTCTTTTTCATCAAAATAGTGAGGAGACCATATGCAAATTCTTTATTTGTCATAAATCATCCGGCTATTATTAAATATTTGATATTTGCATTGTCCATTTCGACTGCTTACTCAATATAGTCCTTTGCTTTACTAAAATGTAAAAAAATATATAAATAGATACGAAATGATGATTCATTATTACGCGTCCTCCTACTCCACTTCCCATAAAATTGAAATACAAGCAAAAGGGGAAATCCATTGCCGACAATTTCTTCGCATTGCCCACAAATCATTGGACTCTTTCTTCCGAGCCAGTTTTTTTTTAAGAAAAGAAAGGGAATAAAAAAGAATAATAAAAAATAGGTCGTCGTCGTTATTTCTTTTTTTATCATATTCCAGACTGAAATAGGAAATAAGTTTATAGTGAGGATGGATATACGACGATACAAAGACAGAGATTCTCCCGCTGGGTGCCCTATCCTTGATGGATTTTTTATGATGAATGGAAACGGACAGAGAAGATAAAGGCAGTGGAAGATCACATTATTTATTTCACATTGGCAAAACCTTCCCATAAAAAAGAAGATATTACCCCCTTAAATCGGAAAGCCTGAAGCTTCAAGCTTCAATTGAAAATAAAAATCAAAGACAAAAATAGATTTTTAGCATCGTGGTTTTTCTCCTGCAAAAAAGAATACCATTTCTGTTTCTTGTCGAGACGCGATGAGAAGTCATTTTTTTGTGAGGGAAAGTGTGAGGACACAATAAAAATTTGACATGGAATGGGAGGACCTTGACTGGGAATTGCAGACGCCATATATATCTAGACAGATACGCATTAAGATAGATTTTTTTCTCCGGAAAAAAATTTGGTTTCTTTGGAAAAATACTATTTTATATATATACTCTCTACGAACGTCATCATCATATTGTTCCTTTCAGGAACTGATCATTTGCAGCGAAAATCTTGCTGATGATGATTATCTCCGTAATGAAACTGTGATGTAGGAAATATATATATTTTTTCTCCTGAAACGTGAAAGCACGGTGGATTTTGTTAGTGAAGTAGACTAACATCCAGAGCCAGAGTGAGCACACCCAATCTTTTTTTAATTCCTTTTCCAGACTCTGATCTTGCCTCGGGATCAACTCCCAATTCCCCAACGAATACATATTTCCAAGATGGTTCAAAAAACGAGTCAGCTGCTCTCCCTAATTCAAATTTATTGAGACAAAGCCGATATAGCTTTCGCATAT
>JAQFZW010003962.1:0-11458 GCA_034687055.1 Heteromurus nitidus | reverse complement strand
TAACGAAGGAAAAAGCATTGATTTCCTTATATTTCGCAAACGGTTTGAGATATTAAGATGCGGTAAAAAACGCGACCATCCTCATCAAATTGTCTGACGATATGCCGTAGCATGACATATGTCATGTTAAAAACCCAACCCTAGTGGGTGTTATGCAGGTCGATAGGTTTTGAAAACCACCTTGAATGCATATCTTAGGGTACGATAGCATGCACTTGTTGCGGTGCGCAACTACATTGCTTCTTTTATCCCCCCTAACCAAAAATGCAGAAGGGGTTAACTATTTTTTAAAGAAAACTGCAGAAGGCGTTAACTGATTTTTAAAGTTGTGGTGCAGAAATTGTTTACTTCGACAAAAAAAATTTCCTCTGAATTTGGTACCATAATGATCGGAATTTTCTGGCGAATCGAATGGTATATGAATCTCAATAAGCCCCAATGACAAGTTTAAACACTTTCTGCACCACAACTTTAAAAATCAGTTAACGCCTTCTGCAGTTTTCTTTAAAAAATAGTTAACCCCTTCTGAATTTTTCTTAAAGAATTAGTTAACACCTTCTGATATTTAAGCATCGATGTGACACATCATTCGATTCGTCTCAATGAGATATATCGAAATGCATACATGGTTTCTCAAAATTGACCTTTTAAATGGGGTCAAATGTTAAGTTTCAACATTGGGGACAAAGAATACATACTGGTGTGGAAAAAGGAATGTGCGGTCTTAAAGTTTCCCATGGCTACATACCGATTCCGAATGTTGGTATTTCGGTATACAACGTATTCTACGAATTAGTGTGTGTGGAGTCATAGGTATTCGGGTATTTTCCATTGCCTGATTGGGAAAAAGTAGTCGGTGGGAGTCTCAGCGGTCTAAAAAGTTTCCCATGCCTACATACCGATTCCGAATGTCGGTATTTCGGTATACAACGTATTCTACGAATTAGTGTGTGTGGAGTAATAGGTATTCGGGTCTTTTCCATTGCCGGATTGGGAAAAGTAGCCGGTGGGTGTCTCAGCGGTCTAGAAAAATTCGATTCCGAATGTAGGAATCGGAATGTAGAATGACTCCTTTCTTTACCAGGGCAACTCCTGGTAACCCATCTAGTTAATATATAATTTCACCGGACAATGTCTGATCATATTACTGTACTTTTAGTGGACATTACAGTTGGCAGTAAAGAGGTTGCAAAATGTATACTTCATTTTTCAAATAATTACTGTCTGGAAAACATCGGAATCGAACTATATATCAAAATCATGCCAGGGTTTGTGATGTATGTGATATATCATAATAACCTTTGGTATCAATAAATTCAATTTCATGGAATATAAACCTATTAAACCTAAATTACAATGTATATCTTCAATCTTCCAAATTGAAAATCATGGCATAGCCTTTATGCCATATGTCTTTAAATTATTGAGTATCGTTCCGTTCAAACGTATGGTTCGCTTTTTACTTCCATCCACACTTTTACAATGCATACAAGTTTCTGGGATTTGGTAATGTGGAATTTTACGAAATTTGCTGCTTCAGTTGGTGGCATACCCTATCTTTGGGATGACCAAACTAAAACCTTCTACATTTCAAGGAAGCATCAACGACGCCACCTGCTAGTTTCAGTTTGCCAACTGCCATCCATTCTCCTCATGACATTCCAAGTAATTCGTCTGCAATTAAAATCCGACGTGGATTCCCTTGGCTACCTGTATGGAATGTGGAATTGGATTGCGATCACGCTGCTCTTATTCCTTCTTCAAAACATTCACTGCGAAGAGATCTGTCTTGTCGCGAACGGGCTTATGAGTCACATCAAAAAATTGGAGAATGAGCATTGCTGCGGCAGTAGGAAACTACTCAAAGTATTCAAAATTGTGGATTATTGTTCTGTCGTTTCAATCGTGATAATACTCGGACCAATTTTGTTCAACTCCATCTACTACATTAGTTTCCCAACGGACCCCACCTACTTCGGGTATCTTGTTAGTGAAGAGAAATTCACCACTCCGCTTTTACTCCTTTTCGCCGCCCAATTTTTGTTTTTACAGGTTTGGATTTCCTGCATAATTCAATTTCATCTTCTGTTTGTCATAAATTATTTTGTCATACTTTTCTCGGTGTACGTTCCGGAACTCAATGTGAAAGGTTTGGGTGGAAGTGGAAAGTACAAATTTGATAAAAGATTCAGAAATCTAGTAATTCTCCCACTGGCTTATCGGAGCACACATTTACTTCACGAGTTGATAATGAAATCATTCGGAATTTTGTGTGTGCCTTTCCAAACGTTAGTAACAAACATGGTACTTTTCTGTAATTTCATTTTGCTTCAGAATAAATTTCAAGTGCCATACTTCACAATGGGAATTCTCTCATTTTGGAGTTTGGCGTGTTTTACATTTTGGCTAGTTATTTTGGAATTGGGGGGTAGATTGAGTCAGGTGGGTGATGGGATTTTGGATTCGTGGAAATATCACGAATGGGGAAGAAGGAAGTTTGATAATTTGTATATGAGCAAATTTAGAAAATCTTGCAGGCCGTTTAGGATTCATTTTGAGAATTGTTACACGATACGGAGAGTAACTGTACTTAAGTTCGTGAGGGGAATTGTTAGGGGGACTATTAGGACTGTGCTAATGTTCAAGAATTAAAATATAACCACACATCTTGAATGTAGCTCGACTTACACAAAAAAATACCTTGCGACGAAATTTTTTGTTATCACCACACCAATACTAATCAATTAAATCAATAAACTCATGGAAACACAAGGCTAGGAATCTAGTAATTACGTCATGAATTCTTTCAGGATTGGATCTGGCCTCGATACGAATGTTTATTTTCATGGTCAAATCAAAGTCAAACTTCATTGCACGAATCTAATCAAACATAAAGACATATCTCGCAAATTTGATTGAAGGATTTGGATTTGCGGAAGTGGTATACCGGTCCATATAAATTCAAATAAATACATTTGTAAACTCACTTTAATTAATGTCAGTTTTCAATTACGCTCGAAGGTTTCGTTTTAAACATTCAAGGATTATCGACCGTTATATTTTTCTGTTTGCAATACACATCAGTATATTAGTATGCTACAAAGCCTTTCATCAATCACAACTACTTTCATTATGTTTTCGAAATTCTGGAATTTGTTCCTTGGGATTTTTACCAATTTTGCTTCAACCGTCGGGGGCATACCCTACGGTTGGGATTTCCTATCTAAAACTTTCTACGTATCCAGGAGACGCCAGCGAAGGCACCTTCGCGTAGCATTGTTCGGGACTCCGTACTTCGTCCTGATGACTTTTCAAGTGATTCGTTTCCAACTAAGGTCGGAGGTGAACTCGATCGCCTTCTTGTATGGATTATGGCACTGGACTTTGATCATAATACTTTTATTCCTTCTCCAAAACATTCATTGCGAAGAAGTCTGCCAAGTCACCAACGGATTTCTGACTCATGTCAAAAAATTTGATATAAAAACCTCGGGCGATTGGAAAACACGAAATGCATTCAAAATTGTTGATTGTTTTTGTGTCCTATCAACATTATTAATTGTGGGAGATCTTGTGTTCACTTCAATGCGTCACTTGATCTTCCCAAGAGATCCCACCTATCTCGGCTATCTGTTCACAGAAGAGACTTTCACTACTCCACTTTTCATCATTTTCGCTGCCCAATATTTGTTTTTGCAGATTTGGATTTGTTGCATACTTCAATTTCATGTGTTGTTTGTTATATCCTACGTCACCATACTTTTGTTAGTGTTCCTTCCTGAGCTTCATGTGAAGAAATCGACCGCAGCATACAAATTAGACGATAATTTCATGGATTCGAATAGACTCCCTTTGACTTTGACATATCGAAGCACCCACTTGCTTCACGAGTTGGTGATGAAATATTATGGATTTCTGTATGTGCCCATTCAAACTTTGGTAACAAACCTGGTCCTTTTCTGTAATTTCGTCTTATTCAGTAAATTAGAGCAAGTAACATTTTTGACTTTTGGGATTCTCTTATTTTGGAGTTTGACAAGTTTTGTCGCATGGATAATTATTTTGGATTTAAGTGGAAGACTGAGTAAAGTGGGCGTTGGGATTTTGGCTTCGTGGAAACGTCATGAGCAGGAAAGTAAATCAGATACCTTGTACTTTAGCAAATTTAGAAGATCTTGTAGGCCATTCAGAGCTCACTTTGGGAAAAGCTACACGATTCGACGAGTGACTGTTCTCAGGTTTGTGAGGGGAATTGTGAGAGGGACCTTTAAAGCTTTGCTTACATTAAAGAAAAATTAAGCATTACTTGCATACTTGATAGATGAACAAAGCTGATGGTTTATTATATTTTAATCTATATTGTAAATTGTATAAACATTTTAATGATAGGGAAATAATAGTTGACAATTAAATAATTTACGTTATGGTATGAGGCGTCTTTCGAAATCCTTGACCTTGAATTATAAGTTGTCTTTGAACCAATATTTTAATTGGTCCAGAGACCAAGGCAGGATCCAATCCAAGCGATGCGGAGTCACCGCACCAAGGATTGACACTTTACAAACAGTGTTCTTGAGGATACTATCGGTGTGTTAGAGTTTTAGTGATATGATGTTGTGAATTTTTAGGTGATTATGAATTGAATGATTTCGGAAATTAGATAAAATGTGAGATCTGGGGATCTGAAAAGTCTAGTCAATGTGATATTGATATATGTACATTTCAAAGCCAGTCAGTACATTGTAAATGTACTACACAATTCTAGTCAATACCAAAGTCCAGTCAATTTGATACCTATGTATAATCTCTTACTTATGGTAATTACAATCAGTAGACATTTTCATCAAATATACTGTGTGAAGGTTTTCATATATAACATGTACTTTTGTAAAAGTTTAGTAGTGTTTGCTTCTATAATTTTATTTGAACGCATACGGAGAATCATGTAGATTCCAAACACACAGTATTCTGACATGATTTGTGTAGCTTCTCCAGCCAAGTCAACAAATGTGACCTCCCCTTCCGCGTGCAGCACATCTCAACAAGAAACAAAAACGCTGCGATTGCGCACCCAATCCCCAAAATTGCAAAAATTACCAAAATGTTTCCTCCAATGCCTGGTGAACCACCAGCCAATTCATTCTCTCGTCTCGAATCAAATTCCAATCGAAATAAATTTCCAACGGCATCCCAAAGTCCTCCCTCGGCAAGTCCCTTGATTCTCCACAGGACATGGTTTGGAAGGAGTCCAAGCAAAGTAAACCCAATTCCATTTGTCAATAATTTCTCTTTGCCAACGTAAACAAACCTACCTTTGTCTGCTTTCTTCAGCTGCCTCGCATGCTCGACGCATTGCGGGTAGGACAGGAGGAGGGCAGTTTTGTTACACGTTTGAATGGAGGTGTGCAAAAGATGCTCTTCCCTTCTCGGAAGGACGATGTCGTAGAAGCTTATTATGTCACGAGAAAATTGTAGCTTCGATACTTCAGATGATTTCCCCATCTCGTCCACAAGATTCCTCAATAACGGATGGAGCCGCGTCGAATTTATAATCATTCCCATTCTCCTATTCTTAGAATTAGTAATCCATGTCAACTCGGAAAATGGATTATCCTTAACGAGATATTTGATATGAGATTGAAATATTAAAACGAGATCAGGACGCGCAAGCATTGTTATCAAATGACTATCTTCCTTTATTTGATTGAAATATATTGGAGCACTCCGACCTACGGCGGCTCCGACTGTGGAAGTCGCGAAAATATCGAATTTGTCAGCCACCAGTTGCGTCAAGTATTCGTAAGGAATATGTTGTCTCGGTGCTATTATTTTGTAGACGTTGTCATTTTTGTATGCGTTGCTAAGAACCAGGCTGAGAAGTAAAAACATTCCCAGCAAAAATCTCACTCGAGAGAATTTTAAAAGAGATTGATGAAAGCCGGATCCTTGTTCGACGAGAATTTGGAAAACCTTGAAAGCATTTCCAGTATTCAGCAGTCTAACGGCTTCCACTCTGAGGAAAGGAATTGTGTACGCAATTGCCAGGGCGGACAGCAAAATCAATAGCCAACTGGTCGAATCGAAAATATTGTAAAGTTGGTCGAAAGCCAACTTGTTTACTTTCGGAGTTCCGCAACTAACAAAGTGAGAGGATGAGAATTTATCCTCAAATGCAAAAGCAAAGAAGGACGAAGTCAAGGGCTGGAAAGTACTGTCGTATTTCTCAGTATTAAGTTTTATGTGCAATTCATCTGATCCGTCAAATGCTTTAGGTTTGGTGTCCTTGACATGGACAAAACTGGAACTGCCATTGCACGACCCAGCGTCAGTGAGCAAGGTGTGGTTTCCCATCACAGATTTCCACAATCGGACGTACGCTTGGGCGACTAGGTCAAGGGTAGAATTTATCAATTGATATTGGAATGGATCCCTTCTCAACTTATTCGCTTCACAGCTCATAAAATACTCGCCCAAAATATGTCTACGAACCGTCTCCCAATGAGTCATTGAGTTGCTGGGCAGATTTCCCATTTCGGTAATTTCCTCAAATGTTAGCGTGCTCCATAGATTTAACGGTTTTCCTTTTATCACAAGACTATGATGATTCGGAATTAGTATTTCAACATTGGTCACGGATGCCGAATTGTTCAAATGTAATCGGATTTGAAAAAATAGTTTGGAGTGAGATGAGATGGTGCCGGGATTCAATGTTGGAGCCAATGTAGATTGTATCCATTTCTTTGTACGTGAAAAATGATCACCCTCAATTGGCAATTTTCGTTGTAACTCAAATTCTCCTTCTTCTATGATGACATTTTTTGTCAAATTGTGCAAGAAATTATGACGAAAGCGATAATTCCTGTCCAATTTGGTGGACGACACCAACACATGATACGTGGGAGTTGTTGACGGCAACTTGGTTGTCTTCGAGAGGTACCCTGACGATTTTGTGTTCACAATTGTATTATATGCCCATACTGGTGGAAGTGTGGATGCTGTAAGACTGGATGAAATTGTCAACCCTGAGATTTGAGATTGGATAGGCCAAGGAAACAGGTCGACTTGCAGTTGACAACTCCACGGTTTCGAATTCGCTGTGAAGTCGTGGCTGCTTATGGCGACACAAAGTTGACTCGACCAATGGCTGGAAATTTCACAGAACTTTGGCCAGAGAGGGCAACGGCATTCGGATGTGATGTTCAGGTGGGACATTCCAGAGGCAGTCATTGTGAGGCGATGAATAACCTCAGGTGTTTTGGTGGAATAATCTACGTCAGATCGAAAGACAGGCTCTAGTCGGCGAAGAATGAGTGGAATATGAGACTTGACTGAAGTGTGGCTTTGGTAGTTTGTTGCGTGAACTAAGCAATTGGGGAAAGGTCGAAGGAACTCTGTTAGATCCAGAACATCGGGAAAATTCCAATTTGCTTTGAGGTCGAAGGTGATAATGGGCTCCTTGGACGGGAAGGGTTGCACGCGATTGTCAGGAAATGATGCTTGTTGTTGGGACAAATATACCAAATGGATAGAGATGAGGATCCGAAATATTAAAACTGCCAAAGACATTTTTAGTTGAAAATTGTTCCACCCGTGGATTACAGCAGAAAATATATATTTGGCTAGAAGATGCTTCGCAAAAAAAATTATTGCCTTGGCTTGTGAAAACTTTTCACTCTTCTGACCAAGATTATACCAAGTCCAGGTGTGTTGGCTCGATAATATATCCCAAATCAATATTTTAATATCCTGTTAAACTACTCGATACCAACGCGGTTATACAACCAAGTTTCAGGCAGTATTAAAAACAGTCGACATATAAAGCGGTTCATTAAGTTGCATGTTTAGCTTATGCTAAAATTTGAGATACCCATAGTGGTTTTGGGTTGCAATTACAAGTTCTTCCTGTGAAGAAACTTAAACTATATTCAACCATGCTTCATGAAATGAAAACCTCTCCCAGATATTGTGGCATGAACTGTATTGTAAAGCTATATGCTTTAAATTGTCATTTCTGCCCCATGTTATCCTCATATTAAATATTTGAAAATTTAATAATTAATTAAAATAAATAGTTTCAAATTTATACATATTCAAGCATGCATTGTAACTTATAGGCAATGAGAAAGAATTTTTTTTTTCAAGATTTATAAATTTAAATAAATAATTGTGGGTGACGGCATACACTAAAGGGCCAGACGATACATTCCATATTTTATTTGTGAGTCACACATACTTCCTCATTGATTTGGATCCAAGGAGCAGCCAAATGTTCGGAAGTTCCTATTGTAACGTATCCACTGCTGCAGAACTTCAAAACGAAACACAATGATAAACAAGAAAAATATATCTCAACATATACTTCCTCAATTTTCTACCAATTTTATTTCCATGCAGGATCGGACATGCCCCATGTGAAATGTCAGGTCGTGCTGTCCCATTTCGATACATGTTTATCCTTCATTAGATTGTGGAATAAAATTCCTAATCATTTTCAATTATGTCCATCGATAATATATAATTTTATTGTGTATTTTGTATATTTTACCAAAATATAGCGGATCCACGAACAGGTTTAACGGATATGCCCACCTCACAAAATGGAGTCACTCCGCCAAATACAGGTTCTTCCAACTGAACATTTTGAAGTTGAAATTACACACCAAATCTTACATGTTTACAGTTTGCTGCGGAATTTTTTTGTCATGATTACTAACTTACATAATATAAGACTGTAGCAACTCTGTCTCCAAATATTTTAATGGTATCTTCCCCATTGACCTCAAAAATCAGTAACTGTTGAAAATTATAGCTTCAAATTAATACCTTCAAGCATATTCTTTAAAAAAATCTATTTTTTTATATAAATTCCTTACCGGATCCCTATGAATTTGAGTAAAAAGAGAGAGATACATTTTTCATTGTTTTATGGACTTGTGTAATTATTCATGCAAAAAAAGTTTTTGTCCTGAAATAAGTCGTAAAACATACACATGATTTCGATAAAGCCTGCCATAAATATACTCTGTAACTTGAAGCCCGTCTTCGCCCGAATGAAATTCCAGTCCAGTAATCATTCTCGTTTTCCGATCAACCACTTCCTTCAACTTTGACCCTTCACTTAGTTCCGCACCCGAGGAAGTTCTCGCATTGAGAACTTTAACCTTTGAGGGGTCCGTTGTAGCAACATTGGACAGCTCCATCACTCCTCTCTCTTTGTACACCATGTTTATTGTGTCATTTCCAAGGATGTCGTAGATCTGCACAATAAAAGGATACTCGGAGAGCTGCTCCACTTTCAACGGGTTGAGTATCAAGTATGGATGTCCTCTGTTGTTGTGGAAACATCTCAGCCGAGATTTAATTTCAATTGGCTGGATTCAAATAATAAAATTTGGAATTTAATTGGGAAGAATACAAAAAAATTTGTTGTTGAGATTGAGAATTATTACTTGAAATTCTCGTCCAGAGCAAAGAGCGAGCAGGTTGATTTCCGGACTTGACTCGTTCCCGTATTGCATCGAGTACCGCTGGAATACCGAAGTTCGTCCTCTCCGCCTTTCATGATTCGGTTGAAATTTGGAAGTCGGTTGCATAAATGTATTGAAATAAGTCATAAAATTACTGCGGTCAGTTCGGAACTTGAGGTTGTGCTGGAAATGAATATATGAATGTGACTCTTGTCAGTCTTGTCGTACACTTTTTCTGTTCTTAAATTCTTTCGAAAGTTCAGAAATTGTAAGTACTATTATTATTAGTATATATTATATATATTATTAGTATTATTATTACCACTTCGACAGCTACGTCCAGCAAACTATCCACTAAACTTCCACAAATTGACTTGTCAGAAGAGTCAAGGGTGAGAAGTGTTTTCGCCAACTCCAGCCACTCAATTGTGATGGCATAATAACCCTGTGAGAATGCAGTTACCCCAATTTTGGCGCAGTGGATGGCTTCAAGAGCTCCTCCAAAGTTTGTGTCTGTTGTGAGGCCCTGGTAAAACTAAAAGATAGAGAACTAACATTTATTCTGGATTTAATTTTATTGGTAGAAATATAATAAGTTTCTGTTGCAAGTTGCAATGTTAATTAAATTTTGTATGCATTGTTGTAACTTGTAACCTGAGTTGGCCAAAATCCATAAAGTTCATGCATGTGCAGAATTGCAATATGGGAAATGTGAAGGTCGTCCTTGTTTGGCCAAAGGAGAACACCGTTGGTACGCTTTACAGAAGCACCTTTCACGTTCAAAACTTGGTTTACGTTGTCTAGCAAACAAATCGGAAATCTTGGCATAATTTTTCGTTATTAATTTAGATATATTTTTGTTCAGACCTTCAGACTCCAGATATGAACTTGACTCCAAAAATGTCCTTAAATTCTTGGTCACTGTGACGTAGCGGTATGTCATTCGATGTCCGAGCACTGCACTTGACCCCACTAGTCTCCCTCTTTCGAACGAAGTGTTTACGGGTTTGATGGCATTTGCGAGTGCATTCCCAGAGGATTCCTCGTAGTCTTTAATAAATCTTTTTGAATATGGAAAATCATCAACTTAAAACATGCAATTTCCTAGATTTTTTTACGAATTTGAATTGCTCGCTGAATTACGTGTCGATTAAATCCTGTTCTCGTTGCAGAAACAAAAGTCGCTCTTCTAATGCTTTGACGATTTCCACCTCCTTATTTGCCCAGAATACCAACTTTTCCAAGGTGTGAAGTGTGCCAAAACTTTGGAATGCTACATCTTCAGAGTAGCCGTCTTTGACGGCAGTGACAGTGACGACTGTAAGACAGATGAGGAACACAAGGAATTCAAGTGGAGGATGCATCATGTGTTCCAAACATTGAAAATGTCAAACTTAAGACTACATTTTCTTAGATTAAATTGATTCATTATGGCGATAATATAAAAATGAGAATAGGTTTTATTGTTTCGAAAACAAAAGAACAAAAAATCAGGCTGAGGAAAAGAACAATGCAAGCAGTTGTCAATATATGGCATATATATTTCTTTAAATTAAGCTCTAAATCCTCTACTCCAACTCATTCAGCGAACATTGGAAAGTTTGGAAGTTTGAATGGTAGCGAATCCATTGATTGAAAGCTGGAATTTAAAAATTGTATTGTACTTATAAACATCGATTGGATTTTTTGCGCAGTTATTTTAATCATTTCATGGGCTATTTTTTACTGATTTTATGTCCGTGAGTCACCGGACAAGATCCATGATAAACGTCATTTCTTGTCGTACCATTCCGATACATGTTGAGCCTAAACAGAAGAAGGAAAAGGTGACGAATTTATTTACGAGCCTCTTTCTTTAGAATTCAATTTTGACAGCGTTTACCAGAAAAGGGCAGAGCCTCTTTTCACTTTAGCGAATGTTCCAATATTGCAAAATGGAGTTACTCCTCCGCCCACCGGTTCTTCCAGCTGAAGTATTTTTTCACATAAAA
>JAQFZW010003961.1:0-11458 GCA_034687055.1 Heteromurus nitidus | reverse complement strand
CGCGTCGGATCGCTAGCGATCCAGCATGTTTGTTGGATCGGATCGGATCTGATCGCTAACCGAGATGAACAAGTGTGGTTACCAGCGATGCAGAGGTCAGCAATAGTGGCTATTACATTGTAGCCGGAAAGCTCTGGAAGGACATATTTGACCAAGGCATTCTGATAATAAGGCTGCGGCATTTATCTGGAGGCTCTGGAGCCTTGTGTATTCTAGCAAAAAATAAGTTTGCAAAATTGTACCAAAATATCTTCAAAAATTCGTATGTTTTCTGGCTAAAAAACCAAAAACCTGACAATTTTCTGAACCAAATCCTTCAGTTTATCATCCTCCTGGTTGAATCTCTGCCCACTGACAATTGTCCATTGGGCATTCACCACTGCAGCTGAAAGCATCTCCTCAATTCCCCGCACAGGTTTCCCATTCGTCCTCGTAATCCTTTCCTTAAATTCGTTTACTTCGCCCATAACCAACTTTTCCATAGTCTTTCCAAAACTCAAATCTCAGGTGACTCAGGGCGAATCTTCGGTGAAGTTCCCAATCCTGGCCTTCATTAAAAGCTAGTCCCCTCTTCTCCCCTTCGTAGAGGAGCATCGTGTCAATGGTCCGCCGGCCTGACAGAGCATCCATGGAGAAAAGTTTTTTTTGGCGAGTTTCACATCGTTGATAGTAACAATGCTTAAGGGTAACAGGTAAGAATTACTGAATAAAAAATGTTTCAAGTGCTTAAAGTTGATTATATTTTAGTGTAAGATTTACATACTCAAGACCTAAGAAAACCGAAGGTACACAATGCGCATTTCCAAACTTCTTTGCCAGTTCGCAACCAGCGAAACGAACAAAGAACTCAAAATCTAGAATATTCTCCACAGGATTCAGTGATATAGTTCCTATAAAAATGCACAAAGATTTCTATATTTCTCGAACACACCTAACAAGAGGGTCTGATGCTGATTACCTGGTAAATTCACTCTCTTCCTCTCATTTTTCTGGAAAAGCTCTGCCAGCCAGATGCAAGCAACAAGAATAAAAACCACACCAACATGACTACGCACTTATGATCTTTTCGAACCGACTTCAATACGAAAACTTGGAATTTCAAAACTACATTCGGGAATTTCTACAAGATTCACTTTTTAAATGAAATTCCCAAATGGTTGTAGAATGCAAATTTGACATGCTCTTCATTTAACTGGACAAGAGCCAGTATGAGGATTATGAAATACTCTCTACGTGGTTATATTTTTAAAAAATATTTTTATTAGCGTGACATCACGAATGCTTATGACTTTCTATTGTCTGTCTATTTAGGAAATTAGGGTTTGCAGGAGAGATGAAAGGAGGTGACGTGAGTGCTGTCAATGCATTGTAAATTATTAAATTTGAGACGAAAATGCGGATTGAAATTGGAAAGCTATAAATATTGCACACGCAGGAGACAAATAACAAGTTTAAAATATATACAAAAATACTTCGTAGGCCAACTAGTCTACCATTTGCCCAAAACATGAAATAAAAAATATAATCGAACATTTTCAGGCTCAAACCGTAAGACTTTATCTGAGACAATTTCTTTCTGTGAATAGTCCTTCAAAATTGTCAAGTGCATGGCTTTTGAGAGGGCAAACTCCGTATTCTCTTGATGATCGATATTTGTCGCTGACAATTTGTCATTATCGAGCAAATTCTACAAATTTTATTCCCTTGTGGTAGCACACATCAATATATCCAAGTGACATTTAACTTGATTTAACGTTATCAGGTTATAAGTATTTACATTGTCGCATGTGACATGTTTTCCAGCATGCTGTTTACAAACAATAGGCGTGGAGTTGAACCGGCGATCTACAACGGGAGAAGATACCGGCACGAATATCATGTGAAAACGGAAAAGGTATAAAGTCAAGTGGTTTACAAAAACATGATGGAAAAGTAAATTGCATTATTATTCATGTATGACATAACTTGCTGCGTCTTGCTGAATCAGATAGATAGATGCGAATATTGGTATTACATTGTCAATTAATATTATGCATACATACACACTTATATGGTAAACCATTTGAAGTGTTTTCGTCAATCAAACACATCCTTCGTCAAGCCAAATTCCCTTCGCTAAATAAGGTGTGTGTTTATCGTGAGCTTCGCTTTGTAATTATATTCGTCTCTGGCCTTGAATTTCTCCCATGTGTGTGTCCAGCATGGTCATATGTATTATGATGCATGAGATGACTGAAGTTATTTTTTAACAAAAAAATAACCTCACCGGCTGCGTTGTTTGCTAAAGCAGGAAGAGGTTTGCCACTGGTTGTGAGCACTAGTGAGCATGTGATAAAAATAAATACGAGTATGTACTCGAGATTGCAAACATGGATGTAAATTACATCAGCACATTGTTAACACATATTCGTATTCCATCACATCACTCTATCGGATTTCAGTTTTCCAACTTTGCCAAGGTTGAGCATTGAAGGTATCTAGAAAAATACGATTCTCTGTTGTTCACGGTATTAAGGGAGATATATGGGTGCTCCATGTACCCGTTTTTGAAGAAGTTGTAAAAATAAATCTTGTTATTCGGAAACTTTTTAACGAACAAACAAAAGTGGCATAATGATTGTGACGCTGATTTGCGTATCTGTGTGCGCGTGGGTGGCCCACCTCTACTTTGAGATTGAAAAGAAGAAGGTAAAATTGCCGGGTAAGGAGACGTTGAAAGTTCAAAAAAAGCTAGAATTTATGTATGGTTTTATATATTCACTTTTTACATTCTTCTCTTCGTCTTTGCAGGACCAAAGGGGGTTCCAATTTTCGGCAATCTTTTTCAAATTGACCCAAAGATCCATGAGTATGCATACAAGCTTAATGAGAAATACGGGGAGTTGATGTGTTCCAGCTTGTTCAAGATGCAGTAAGGCAAACAAATATACGGAACCATTTTTAAAAGCTTATTTAGCACAATAATGCACTTTCCTCATATTTTAATTTTGTAGTGAAGTGCTCATCGGGAACGCGGCACTCGCCAAGGAAATGTTTTCCAGAGAGGATACAACTGGAAAACCAATACTCGATGTGATCATGTTGTTCGAAGGGGAACATCGTGGTAAATATTTGTACACTCATCTTTTGTATGTGTTGTACGGATTACTCTGGATTTTATTAATGAAAAAAAAAATTCAGGTGTTGTCAATAGTCAGGGCCCGTTGTGGGAGGAACATCGGAGATTCACCCTTCGTCAACTGAGAGACTTCGGATTTGGGAAGAATTCGATGGAAACTCTGATTTTGGACGAGGTTTCCGAGTTCACCGACAGGCTCAAGAAGAGTAAAGGGGATCCTGTTGGAGGAATCAAGGAAAAGCTCTCCTTGGCTGTTCTCAACTCGCTATGGACGATCATTAGTGGGAAGAGGTTTCATCAAGAAGACCCAAAACTGATTACTCTTGCGAAGCATCTTAGCGAGTGAGTTTTGCTGGGAATAATTTAAACATTCAATTTGACATTTTTACATGAAACTAAATAGTTTAATCATGTTTTAGTGTAACGTCAGCTCCAGCGGAATCTGGAGGAATCATTTTCTTCATGCCGTGGCTCCGCTACATAATTCCAGAGTATTCTGGCTACAGGAAAATGAGGAAGGCGATGGAAATGCTGAGGGAATTTGTTTCCGAGGCGGTGAAACAACATCAGCAAACCTTCCAGCTTGATTCGCCCAGGTTTGACAAAACGAGTAGATGCACAATGTGGTATTTTTTGTTATCAAAAGTGGAAAGTTGATCTTTACTTTACGTGTTTCAGGGACTTCATCGACGTCTACTTGAATGCCATTGAAAATGCCAAGGAGGACCCTTCATCGACTTTTAACGGAGAAGATGGAGGTAATCAAAAAATAAACAAAAAAATGTAGCTCATCAATTTCCAAAGCTTAAGAAAATAATTCAATCACATTTTCACAGTGAAACAATTGATGGCTGTAGTTGCTGACCTCTTTTTTGCCGGTATGAATTTATGTCTTAAATTCTCACTTCAAAATTAACCATAAACAATTAGTCATTTCAAATATTTGACTGTAGGAGTGGACACAACCTCCACAACATTAGCTTGGGCGTATCTCTACCTTATCAAGCATCCCCACGTTCAACTGAAGATTCAGTCTGAGATCACATCTATTACTGGAGACACTCGCCAAGTGTCTGTTGCTGACAGGCCGAAGTAAACAAGTTTTTATAAGACAATTGCTTTTAAAATTTAAAAAATTTAAAATATGTTTTTCTTTCTTTGTAGCATGCCATATTTACAAGCAGCAATTGAAGAAATTCTCCGCATAACAGCAATAGTGCCCACTGCTGCCTCACATGTTATCCTTCGGGACACAGTCATTAACGGGGTGCACTACCCCAAGGGCACAATTCTGACAGTGAATGCTTACTACATTCAACGCTGTCCGAAGAACTGGGGCGATCCAGATAACTTCCGACCAGAAAGATTCCTCTCGGAAGATGGGAAAGTTTTCAAGAAGAGCGAAAATGTTATCACCTTTTCCATCGGGAGGAGGCAATGTTTGGGAGAGACCCTTGCGAGAGATACAATTTTCCTCTTTATTGCTAACATTCTTCAAGAATTTAATTTAAAACTGGATGCGAGCAAGCCCGAGCCAAGTTTGGAACCGACACTCTCATTTCTTCTTAATCCTGAAGAGTATTCTCTTGTTTTTGAAGGGAGAAGTTAAAAATATGAAATAATTTTTGTTTATCAAGTACTGCGTATCTGAATTAGATGTTTAAAATGTATTCTGGTAATATAAATAAAATAAATACGTTTATCATGTCTGCGAGCTCCACGGTAATCTTAACCGCCTCTTCATCTTCCTCTTCCTGCATATCGAGTCGTAATTTAAAATGATCACTTATATTTTATCGCTGTATAGTATCAGGAACGCTGAATGTGTTTACAGTTGTCCACTGTAAACACACTCAGCGTAACAAAGGAAAAGTATACAACATTCAAGTGGGAAACTAATTGACTTACAAACTATCAATTCCATTCCAATTGTCCGACCGAAATAATTTTTTTTTAAATTTCCCCCATTAACTTCGGGAAATGGTAAAAATGGCTTCCTATTAGCCTTAAATAACTAAGGATGAATAGCGAAAACAGTAAGAATGGGCTAATTTTGTCTTTTTGGGCGTATACGTATGTACTGCCAACTAACATCAATAATTTGGTTGAATTTAATACTTCCTCTACAACTTAACTTCGTAGACATTATAAACTGTTATAAACTGAAAATTTGCAAATTTCATGTAAATTGTTCTGTAATCTGCTTAAACAGCTAGACAAGTCAAGTTATAATTGAAGAATAATGGACAGCAACTTGGCATGCTTACGTTAAAAGTCAAAACATGGCACAACTATAGTTTCCAATTAGGCTGAAAGTGGAACTGGCGGAAGCCCCATTTAAAAATACTTTCTGTCGTCTGACAAACTGTAGTATCGCATCAGTTAGTAAACACGAGAGAGCTTAGAAAAAAATTCGTTCCAAAAAATATTTCAATCCAATATTCAAGTGTGCTATATGGTACATGGTACTATCGTTTCTTCGATTTGAGTTAAGCACATCCACCCTTAAATATTCGTCTTAATTCCAAATCCAAGGCTAAAAATGATCACCCCACTCATGAAGTCGGTGTTCATTACCCGCTTAAAAATCATGAAATACTTCTCCTTCGTAATGCTTTTCGACTGGGATTACACCCAACGGGAATTCGTCGACGCACACCCCTTTTTTCGGTGGAACTGGTATCTCATGCAATACCTGTACTTCACGTTTCCAGTTCTCATGTCCGCATTTCTACTCCTTGACCGAGTTGAACTGCACTTCACAACATTCGTCATGGGCTGGGTTGAAGTGGTTGGAATCGCCGTTATTCTCTGTGGTTCATTAAGTTTCAGCCGAGCCTGGAAACCCTTGGGTTTCTTGCTTAATCAAATATTTCGCTACCAGGATCAAATGGAAAGGACCGGATTTCATTGGAAATATCAACTTTTTCGTGATAAACAAGAGAAGCTGGAAATTCGTAAAATGGAATACGCCATGATTTTGACAGTAGTTCTCACCCTAATAATCCCCACCTTATTTGGAATCGCCCTTTGCAGCGATTATGAGCCGACCCACGTCCTCCTGAAGGCATGGCTTGAACTCTCCGTCTCCCCGAAGGATCACTTCTACTTCATCATCTTTATGGTATGGATTATATCGGTTGCTGCAAGCATTGTATTCACGGCGATTGGTAGCGCTCTCCTCTACATCACGTTCGGAACGACATTTCTCACAGGAATAATGCCAGTAAAAATTTTGCCAAATAAAAGGAAACTCTTGCAAAATGTTCGTACAAAATATTTTGGCATTTTGGACACCAACATGATCATAAGGATGCACAGGGAGCAACAAGTTTTCAACGTTCTCTTCAACGAGATTTGTGGTACTATTCTGGTTGCGTTACACTACGTCGGCTGTCTTGTCATCTTTGTGGGGTTGTCTGTGTCATTGATTCGCTCAGCAGATGAGCTCATTGATCAAGGCTACTTGGTATTTGCCTTCATGCTCATTTGCGTCCTAACTGTCCCATTTATTATCTTTAATGAAGCTAGAGTTCTCGGCAAGTTTTCGACTGCGTCACTAAAATTTGTGGAGAAAGCGAAGAGAGAGGCTAGCAGAGGATCGATGATCAGCAAGTTCGCGAGAAGCTGTCGACCAATGACGATTCAGCTGGCTTACAACTTCTTCAGTGACCAGAGAAACTTTTCTACAATTTCTTCAGCAGGGAGTCGACTTCATATTTCAGCTCCTGAGTTTATGAGAGTAAAAATCTAGTGTCATCATGACGCACATTTTTTTTTACAAATTTTCTGTGTTTATTAAAGTGTACGCAGAGTTGATTAATTATAAGTATTAATTGTAGTTTTCTTTTACTCAAAAAATATTACTCAGCACGTTCCTTGAAAATAATTGAATATTCCTGAGGATTAAGGAGAAAGCCCAGCTTCGGTTCCAAACTTGGTTTCGGATTGCTTGCGTCCAACTCAATGTCAAATGTTTGCAGAATATTTGAAATGAAAAGAAAAATGGAGTCTCTCGCAAGTTGCTCTCCTAAACACTGTCTCTTCCCAACGCCGAATCCTACAGAATTCTCATTCTTCTTGAAGTTCTTTCCACCTTCAGTGAGGAATCTCTCAGGGCGGAAATTTTCCGGGTCACCCCATATCCTTGGATTGTGGTGAATATAGTAAACGTTGAAGACTACCATTGTGCCCTTGGTGTACGTAACCCCGTTAGCGGTGACGTCTCGGATGATTTCGTGAGGAACGCCGGAAAGAGCAAGAGACGATTTGCGGAGTACTTCCTCAATTGTTGCTTGCAAATAGGGCATGCTATTCTCACAAAGAAAATATATTATTTCCGAAATTGTTATTAAAATTTGAAGGAAGTAATACGAAAAACATTTCTGGCTAATTTATGAACCTGGGCCGGTCCGAAAGAGAGACTTGACGGGAGTTGCCAGTCACAAGTTTGATCTCATCTTGAATCTTCTTTGGAACTTCAGGATGGGTGAGGAAGTAGAGAAATGCCCATGCTAAGGTTGCGGATGTTGTGTCAGTTCCTACAACACCAAAATACAAATAATTTAATCCATTCCAAGAAATAAATTCACATTTTGTTTTTGTACTCTTTAAATGGTGACATACCAGCGGTAAACAGATCTCCAATGACAGCGGTCAAGTTCTTTTCTGAAAATTTTTTCAATGAGAATTTTCGTACATAAATACTTTTGCTTATAAAAACTTAAAGAACTTTCTTCTTCTTAAGACGAGTACCTCCATTTTCGCCGTAAAAAGGAGATTTTGGGTCATTGGTATTCTCACGCTCCTTCAGAAAAGCGTCAATGAAATCTCTGGAAGGAACAAATCAAACATGTGCCTAAATGTAATTTTGTGAACAATAGTTATTGGGAGACGACAGCAAGAAGCATTTCATAATGTATAACCTGCACGAATCCGACTGGAAAGTTTTCTTCCTTTCCTCCACAGTGGCAACCACGAACTCCCTCACTCGATCGAATGAACTTCGCATTTTGTTGTAGCCCGAATACTCTGGGATAATATATCGGACCCAAGGGACTATGAAGACTAGTCCTCCCGCTTCTGCTGGAGCTTGAAGTACTCTAAACTCGCATTAACAAAAAAAATATATTTTAGCAAAAATTTAAATTCATCACAAAAAACTAATTCAAAATCACAATTTATATAACAACTTGTTTATGCCATGTGCCAAAGTTTTCAATTTTGGGTCATCCTGATTGAACCGCTTCCCACTCACAATTGTCCAGAGGGAGTTGATCACCGGCAAGGAGAGCATGTCCTTAACATCCTCCACAGCTTTTCCTTTCCTCTTCTTAATCATGTTTTTGAGCTCATTCACCTCATCCATGATTAAAGTCTCCATCGTGTTCTTCCCAAAACCAAAGTCTCTCAATTGACGGAGCGTGAATCGCCTCAAAATCTCCCAAATCGCACCTGTGCTATTGACCACACCTCTCGTTTCACCTTCGTACAGAAGCAGAGTCTCGAAAAGTGGCCGACCGGAAAATTCCTCTAAGGAGAGGAGCTCCTTTGCAAGTTTCAGGTCGTTGATGGCAAGACCTCTATTTTTTTATAAAAAAACAATAAATTTGAATGAGATGGTCAGAGTTGCTTCACAATTTTTTTTGAAGTTATTAAATTAACTTACCTTTGACCAAATACAATCGTTGAATGTGTCTTTCCATACTTCTCTGCAAATCTGTAGTTTAGCAAATGAATCCTCCTCTCCACAACATCAAAAAGGTTGCCAATAATTGGCCATGGTCTTGGTCCTACAAACAAATCTCTTTATTAAATGTATGCCTTTTTATTAAAGTCAATATATTAGTTGTATTACATTTTACCCGCTTATTCGTATCGTACCAGGCAAATTTACCCGTTTTCGCTCATTTTCCAAGTAATTGTGCGCAATCCAGGCACACAGGAGCAAAATGGCAATTATGAGAAACATTTTAGCCAAGGAAATTTTTTGGAGTTCTTAAAGCGAACACCACAAGATCTCAAACCCACTGCCAGCTTGAATATATGAGTGAATAAGCAAACACTTCTGTACGAAAGTGTGTTGCTTTGAAGTGATTATGATCTGATGAAATAAGTCATGTGCACATTGTCATGATGCTGTATATGGTCTTGCTTTCATGGAAAATTTTTACAAGGACGCGTATAGCTAATTGCTGAGAACATGAATATGAGCATGATCAATGCTTTTTGACCACATTTACACAAATGGCAAGTATTTGAGAGTAGTGGACAATGCCTTTCTGTGAACTGACCACAATGTTGCAGACAGCAACAGCAACCAAAACTCTTCAGCCCACATTTGACAGTCTACATTCAACAGATTTTATTGAATTATGTTCCTCTGTTGAAGAGATTGCAAAAAACACAAGCCCACTCAACAACGATCCACGCTCCACCAATTACCCAAATTATTACTATAGCTTGACGCTGATGCTATGTGCTCCAGTCCGGTCCAGTGCGGCTTAATTCCAGCCGGCACATGGAAATAAACCAAGTATAACCATATAACCTTGAGCAACCTATTATCACATATCTTCACAAAAAATGTGCCGTTGGCTGTAACCAATGTTTATTTGCACAGCAGAGGACGACAAGGCAAACCAACAGAATGAAATACGATGTTTTTTTGTTCACGTTGAGAAACTGACAATGAAAGGATGAAAATATAAATGTCATTTAAACGAATGATGAATAATATACTTGATGCTTTGAATGTTGAAGATCCATACTCACCACACCAGTCACCAAGAAGATTATTATCACTTTAAAATGACACATATTCAACACCTTCACTCGCAAGTGTGGCGAGACGAGCATAATCCATTCGTCTCCAGAAATAAATAGTTCTTTCTTAAAAGTAGACTAGATTAAAAATTTCACAATGTTTGTAGGGATTTTGATAATTTTGATTTGCGCGTGGTTGTACCACGTTCATCAAAATAATGAGCGGAAGAGGGTCAAACTACCTGGTAAATTGAGTACAAAATTATTTGGAGAAAAATAACTTGTTAAGAATTTGATTGCACTGAGCTGTATATTCTTGTGACATTTTCAGGACCACCATTGCTTCCATTCATTGGAGCTTTCTTCCACCTGGAGAAACAGGGCCATGAAATGGCATACAAATTCACTGAGAAATACGGCAAGTTGATGTACTTCAGTGTGTTTAACTTCCAGTAAGGACCTTTGTTATAATTTTACTAATTCGCCCTGACAATGGCAAAAGATATAATTAGTCACCTCCCAAAAAATATTAAATCAATTTAGTCTTGTTTCCGTTGGGGATGTGAAGCTGGCGCGGGAAATGTTCTCCATGGATGAACTATCCGGTCGACCTTACTTCGACATTGTGCTCATGTATAATACGGGGAAAGCATTGGGTACATAAGAACATGAGAGAGTATTTAATCTAATCAAAACACTTAAAATAAAACTTATGAAACTCTTTACTTTCATTGGAACTTTTTAGGTGTTCTCAACAGCGAAGGTGAACTATGGGAAGTTCACAGGAGATTCACTCTTCGTCACTTGAGGGACTTGTGATGGAATCTTTAATCCTTGACGAAATTCGGGAATTCTCGGAGAGAATGAAGAAGCTGAATGGTAAACCTGTGGGAGGAATTAAGGACAAGCTGTCGTCAGCCGTGATCAATTCTCTGTGGAAAGTTGTTAGTGGGACGAGGTTCAATCAGGAGGATCCTAAATTGGCTGCACTCACGAATCACATCAACAAGTCAGTGGCTATAACGAACAACTTTTTACTCTGAAAATACCAAATTGTAAATATTTATAATTTGTGGAATTTTGATGAAAAAGCGTTTTGACAGCTCCTGCCGAGTCCAAGGGAATAATATTCTTGCTCCCATGGCTGGGCTATATTATGCCAGAATACACTGGCTACAACAAAGTGAGGAAGGCATTCGATGAGCTCAAAAAATTTGCGACTGCTTCGGTAATGGAACATGAGAAAACTTTCCAGCCTGATGCTCCCAGGTTAGATTGGGTTAAATATTTACAGCTTGAAACGTATACTTTTCAACAAGAATGAATTTGTATTTTTTTGTGATTTTTTCGAAGGGACTTCATTGATGCCTACTTGAAAGAGATGGAAAACACGAGAAATGATCCAACTTCGACATTTCATGGCGAAGAAGGAAGTAAGAACCCGAACAACCAAGGTATGAGTTATCCACGTATTTTCCACATGTTCGAAAACTCCAGGCGCCGTGTATAACTCGATGATATTTGGATGTATTTACGAGGAATTCTGAGGATAAGTGTCACTCTCCCTTACGTTGA
>JAQFZW010003960.1:0-11461 GCA_034687055.1 Heteromurus nitidus | reverse complement strand
TCCGGCTGCTGTGGCTGTCCCCTTTTCTGTCTTCACTATTTCATCTTTCCTGATGACCATGCATACATGACGCATCAGTTACAGTATTTATCCATGCCAAAAATTCTTCAATGGCTCATTTACGTCATTTACGGTGTGGCAACCATAGTTGTCCAGCTCAAACTTCATTTCACCGTCTGCTTCCTAAATAATCTCGCTTTCGAAACGCTTGTTCAATATCTGCCGCTAATCACCTCAGAGTTCAAAATAGGCGGACACAAATACAACACATCAAATTCCCTTCGAACAATTCCAAACTTTGTCGTCTACTACAGGGCGGTGGAGTTTTTCCAGGGCTTCTACATGGAACTAGTTGAAAGTCAACTTTTGCCCACTCATCTTCTCGCAAGTAGTGTCGCACTGTTTACCAATCTTACTCTGATTAGGAAATGGTTTGAGTTGGATACTACAACAAGACTCATTCTAATTATGGCTACAGTCGCTTCGCATTGTTGGACAGTCTTCCTTCATTTTGGGAGTATGATTCAGCTGCGTTCCAAGCAGACGTTGGAGTCGTGGGGGAAATCGGATTGGGGAAGTGGAAGGAATAGGAAGTACATGGCGAAATTCCGAAGGAGCTGCAGGCCACTTAAGGTTGGCTACAAGAATGTGTTTACGATGACGCGCTCAGCGGTATTAACCTTTTTGAAGGGTGTTTACAGGGGCACCTTTCGATCTTTGGTTACTTTGAAAAGCTCTTAGTTTACGAGAATTTAAAGGATCGATTTTTTTCTCTTCAAAATTTTCACCATAAATTGAATTGAAGAATGTACAAACATTAAAAGTTAATACAATTTGGTTAAATAGCAATTGTTCATCATAAAAATCAATTTGTGTCATACATCTTTCCAATAATCGGTTTACGAAGGTCTTTGCAAGAAAATTGAAATTTTGCACAAATTCAATTATTCTTGCAATCGATCTACGGAACGAACCTTGGACCAAACCCAAGAAAATGTCAAGTTATAACATTATTGGTTTATGTACGTAATACTAGTTTCAAATGTCAAAAATGAATAAAAATACATAGTCCCCTCCTACCTTCGAATTGAAGACGTACTGACAAGTATATTATATTTTCTCAAGTAACATAGTTTTAACTTCCAATGTTACTTTCCCATGATTAGTGACTATACGACCTAGCTGCCACAAATTTCCAAATAAATTCTTAAATTTCTCAGTGTATCTCTCTCCACTTGAAAATATCGACATCATGTACATTTACAGTGACTTTATGCTCAAGTTTCTCCGCTTCCGTAATAAACTATTTAGATTCTTTTGTGTGAGTCCGTTCTACTGGGATTTTGGTTTGAGAAAGTATGTCAGTGACAAAAGGAGCGTATTTGGATTCTACTTGAGTGGTGTTTTTTGGGCTGCATATTACTTATTCTCAATTGTCCAGTTTTGTATTCAATTGTTTGTCGGTGACTTGAACGAATGCACAATCTTAATTGCTGCAGTTTTGGTGCGCTCAGTTGTTGCACCACATTACTACATTTTTATTAAATCCGCACAAGAACTTATCAACGGCCAGAATTCGTTGGACGTGTTCAACATTCAACTTTGCCGTAAGTCACGTATGAACTATTTATTTTTTTGTAAATGTTGGGAAAATAAAAATGAAAGTTTCATTTTTTTGAACTCTCCAGGAAATTTTCGACTACCTTATTTTCCAGATGTTGATCCAATCAACGCAATGTGGGAGAAATTAATTCTAGCTGAATTCATCAATTTCTCCACAATAGCTTTTCTCTTCTCTTCGTATTGCTTTCTCTTTCCCAAGGATGCAGCATATCCACTCTACTATCTTCCTGATTTAGGCCAAGGAACAAATACTTTAGTTGTAGTAACTTATGGAATGTTGCATTCCTTCCTCGTGTACAAAACGCTTTACGAATGCTCCACTCTAATCTTCATCATCGCCTCAACTTTTATTCAGCTGTTGCCCCTGATTCAAACGGAATTCAGGGTGGGCCTCAACCAAATTCGCTACAAAACTACTTCGTCGTTGAGAAACATGAACAATTTAACGGTGATGTATCGAGCCGTTGAATTGCTCTATGCGAGAGTGCATAATCCCTTTGCGATAGCAGCGCCTTCAGGGCATCTCACTCTATCTGCAGCCGTTCTCTTCTGCAATTTCACTTTGCTGACAAACTGGGAAAAACTGGATTTCCAAATCAGGGCTATTCTGCTTCTTGGAACATTTATAAGTCTGGTAATATGGATCTTCATTTTGGAGTTCGCAGGTCGACTTGTAAATGGCTCTACGAAAACTCTGAACTCGTGGAAAAGACATGATTGGGGTTCTCCTAACAATAATAAACGAATGAATATGTTCCGAAGAAGTTGTAGACCGTTAAGGATCGAATATGGAAGTATGTACGTCATTCGAAAAACCGCTGTCTTAAAGTTTTTAAATCTTATTATTCGGGGAAGCATTCGATCTTTACTTGTGCTAAGAAAATGAATTCAAATGAATAAAATAAAACTTTGATCATTTATTTATTTTGTAATAATTGTCAACAATAATTGAAGAGCAACAAATGTTCAAAGTTATTCTGGTCCTGGTCCACAACTTCCTGGATTCCAAGGAATTGGAGGTAGGGTATCCAAGCTGACTCCCAACTCAAATGACCCTAATGGCACCATCCCTTCGGGAAATGGCATCAGAAATTGCAAGACGCCTTCGCTTACCGAAATGAAAATGAGTCCTTCGGGATCACCAGCGGAATAAAAATCTTGAATCATGTCAGAATCCCACACGAGTTTGTAGAGGTTATCTTCGAAAGTTTCCACCCATGCCTGGGCCCAATTTCCGTAGCTTAAATAGAGGCCAGTTGCATTTGTCGCTTCATTGAATTTTTCATAGATTTCAAGATCCCCTCCACTTCCACTCCCATACTTTCCAATAATTTCGTTCTGTTTTTTATCCGACGAAATGGATTTTCTCTCGTGCATCATTTTAGCTAAGAACTCCTCCCTCTTTTGTGTCTTTGCTTCAAGTGCAATTTTATATTGATTTATAAGTGCAACTGCCTTCTCCTCGGCGTCAGGTGCTCCACTCAATGCGTTGAAAATGAAAGAGTGAATAGCGACTTGAGGCGCAAGCACAGGAGCTTGATTGCTGCTAATAAATATACCAAGATTTTGGGTTGGAAACAATGACATGAAACTGTTGTACGGAGGAAAGTAGCCACTGTGCACGTAATGTTCAAATCCATCAAAGGATGAAATGCCGAGACCTAAGCCATACGCGAATTGATTTATGACAAAGTCCGTTGGCTCTGATTTGTAGCTAAATTGTGGGAGATGATTTGCTGGCTTCTGGAGCCACATCATTACATCCTGCCAATAATTTCAAATTGATATTTAATATCATTCTTGACAGTAATTTTTCATAAATAGCAACTTGGAAAAACATTGATATTATTATACAAACCTCTGGAATCACTTGTCTACCTTCAACATTCCCAAGATTTAAACGGAACTGCATGTATTTCGCCATGTCATTTGAAGTAGCTACCACCCCACCAGCAGCATTGTATGGTTCTAGCCGTCTATGATTACACAAAAAATACAAATTAATGCTCTATCCCGTTTGATTTAAAAAATATATAATCAATTTGCAAAACAATTCCACATACTTTGGCAACTCTATGTTCATCGGGTGAACAACATTAGCCAACACGTAGTACGGTTTCGCTCGATAGTCCATGTTGGGAAGGTCATCAGTTCGCTTGACGAATGTTGAATTGAGCATTCCAATTTCCACCAAGAGAGATTGGACCTACGATCATAAGTACATAAGTAATAAAATTTTAATCATTACACTGTATGTTTACTAATGTCAAATAAATGTGGTTAATTTTTCATTTAAGTACCAAATCTTCGTACGGCTGGTTAGCGATTAGACCAATAAGTTCGCCAGCGACAACATACATGGCATTGTTGTACGTGAAATCCGTCCTTACCCCACAGATTTCTTCGGCGTACCTTTGACGGCTGTTGTGGAAAAAAAATTAATCGCATTTATTAGTACAAGCAAAAAGATAACAATTCTAGACAATATTCATCTCATTATTTTACACAAAACTGAAATCGACGAAATGATTTTGTGTCAATTGTGGTCTGGGATTATGAACGTACTAGACAAGTTCTCCCGTTGTATTGATGGCTTCTGCGTCCATTTGCACATCGTCAGTAAATGTACAGACTCGATGGGCGAGCAAATCACGGAAGGAAATATGTTCCGATCGAAACCTGAAAACATTTAAAACATTTAATTATCAAAATTCTGTAAAATTACAATGAGCAATTGAGCATATGATAGGAGGTAATTAAAAACTTGTATTTATGTGTATTTTAATAAAAACATTAATAAATTTTTACCTGTCAATCAATGTAAAGGTTGTATCAGTGAGCAGCTTTCCTACTGGAATATCCAAAACTGCTTCACCAAGTTCCGGGTACTTTTCACTCAATACTTTCACAACAATGGTTGACGTGATGCTCTATTAATTTAATGTGACAGCATGGATTCAATTGGTTTTCTTTGGACAATGTGCAGTAAAATGTATTTGTCCATTTTCTTAGTACCTTTGTGATCGATCCAATTAAAAATTGCGTTTCATTTCCATTCGGAATTCCCTTTTCTTGATCTGCAAATCCGTAGCCAGTGGTGTACAGTACTTCTCCATTGTTCTGCACAATAGCCAAAGCTAGGGATGATGTTCGGCTTTCGGGGAGGAAAACAGTCTCTATAAAATCGTCAATAATTGCTTTGATAACTGGATCAATATTTTGACCTTGAGAAGTGGAATACTGGGGGAAATGGAGAATTGAGAGGGCTAAAAGCAAACTTGTAATTAAAATATTAAGTTTTGCCATTTTAAAGACAGATTTTTACAAAAAACGCTGCAGACATTTAGCTTTGCCAAGTCTAGCGACTACCCAAGGACTCACAGAATTATAACTGATGACAAGGCTTATATTTTGGGAAGAGAGGTGGGATGGAAATCAAGGCCTGATAAGCCTATGGCATAAATAGAATCTGCTGGAATCTGGAATGACTCGGAGTTGTTACCATACATCAAGATTGAAATGTTCAAAAAGTAAAAAACATGCGTTCTGGTTCTGATAGCGGAACTTTGACATTGATAAATATGAATGATGTATCATATTTTGGACAGAAATGCAAAAACTTGAACTGTTCATTATTTAAAATATCCATTTAACACATGTCAGTTTTGCTAAGTGGAACATGCCGTTGTTATCGACCCAATATGACGTGACAGCTGTCTGACTAATTTGCACCTGTTCACACCTGTGTGAATCATGATTTATTTATGATTTACAATTTATTCACAGTTTAATTTTATAAATCTATACGACATTTCCCCCCCCCCCCAAAGTCGAAAGACGAAGTATGTAAATGATTCACTTATTCAGGCCCACAACTTCCAGGATTCCAAGGGATTGGGGGCAAAGTGCCCAAGCTCACCCCAAGTTGAAATGTGCCCAGCAGATATAGTCCACCACCATCCAGTGGCATAACAAGTTTCAAAATGCCATCAGCAATCGAGGCGGATATCTGACCCGTTCTTCCACCCGCAGCTGCAAATACCTGAACTATGTCCGAGTCCCAGATCAATTTATAAAGTCCATCTCCATTGTCGTCATTTTCTAGCCATGCTTGAAGCCATTTCCCATAGCTTAAATATAATCCAGTTGTATTGGTCTCATCATTGAATTTTTCATATATTTCAATATCCCCTGCAAATATTAAATTAAGTTTCATTCGTTTCACAATGACGAAATTTTTATGACAATCTCCAATTTGGTGTCTCACCTCCACTTCCACTCCCATATGCTCCAATTAACTCATTTTGATTTGTAGCTAACGACACTCTTTCACACATTTCAGCCGTGGATTGGTTGAGTTCCTTCGAATCTTCTTCGTCCATTAAATATTTCTTTTCTTTCAAACGCAAAACTACTTTCTCTTTCGCGTTTGGCACCCCGCTCAAAGTATCGAAAATGAACGCATGCAAATCAACTTGAGCCGCGTGCACAGGACCTTGATTTGTAGTGACAAAAATCCCGAGATTCTTTGATGGATAGAGCGACATCAAACTAAAATATGGAGGCACAAAACCACTGTGCCCGATGTACTGCCAACCATCATAAGATCCGATATCCAACCCGAGTCCATACGCAAAAGTATTGAATACCTTGTCAGAGGGTGTGGACTTGAAGCTAAATGCTGGCATATGAATGGATGGCTTCGAAAGCCATGTCATTACTTCCTAGATGGAATTCATAATTTATTGACTTGGCTGACTTCGTAATAATATTGCTTTAGTATTCGGAATTTTGAATGACTAACCTCTGGAATTATTTGCTCCTTCCCTACCTTGCCCCTATTTAAAAGAAATTGCATATATTTCACCATATCGTTGGGATGAGCAGCTAGTCCTGCTCCGGCATTATATTTTTCCAATCTCCTGTGTAATTCAAGTCACAAATCAAATCACGTTTTATGCTTTAAGTATTCAAAGCACTATAGGCGCTTTAGAAATGTACCTTACTTTGGAAGTTCTATATTCGCCTGATAGGCAATCTTATCAGCGATGTAATACGGCTTTGCCCGGTAATCCATGTTGGGAAGATCATCCGTTTGTTTGACGAAGGAAGCATTGTGAATTCCAATTTCATCAAGAAAATCTCGAACCTATAGTAAAAACCGCGGTCGAATTAGAATCCACAACGTTGAGCTGGCTTATCTATGCCATGACCTTTACAGTTGCAAAAGCTCCGTACCAAATCTTCATAAGGACGGTTTGCGATGACGCCTATTAGTTCACCAGCTACAATATAGAGGATATTATTGTACCTGAATTCCGTCCGGATTCCGCAAATCTCTTCAGCATATCGTTGTCGACTGTACAACAATGAGAGACAATTATAGACTATAGTTCATGATTCATCGCGGCTTACATATTAATAAACATCGATAGACCAACTCAACAGTGGTCAAGGTCGGCAATTCTCTCTTACTAAACAAATTCCGTCGTTGTGTTGACTGCGTCCGCATCCAGCAGTAACTCATCGGTGAATGTACAAACTCTGTGTGCGAGAAGATCACGAAAAGTGACATGCTCTGACCGGAACCTGGCCAAGATAAGAAGTTAAAACGTTACAAGTTACAGCGCTTTGATCTTCGTCATGTTCACATCATATGCTTGAAATGTGTCGTGCACACTATGCACACCTGTCAATCATGGTGAAGTTAACTTCAGGGAGTAGTTTCGTAACAGGAACATCTAAAACTGCCTCTCCAAGGTCGGGATACTTTTCGCTTAGAACTTTCACAATGACTGTTGCGGTGAGACTCTGTAGGTTTGGAAAATATATGTTCAGTTTTTTGAAACGTGCATTCTTTGATGCAATAGAATTATCTGACCTTCGTAATGGACCCGATTAGAAATTGAGTTTCGTTTCCATTCGCTATCATTTTCTCCTGATCCGCGTAACCATATCCAGTGGTGTACAGAACATCGCCATTGTTTTCTACAATGGCTAAGGCCAGCGAAGTGGTGCCACTCTCAGGAAGATAAACTGTTTGAATGAAGTCGTCAATTTGTAGTTTAGTTTCTGGATCAATGTTCTCATCTTGGGCGGAGGAGTAATGGACAAGGTTAGATGTGGTAGTAAGTACAAGTAAACTTGCTAGTACAGCGTTTGGTTTGGCCATTTTAAAGCAGATTGATTGTAATTTTCAAATACGGTTTTAATACTTGAGTTTGTTTAAACTGACAGAAACTCGGAACCGTAGTCGGCTTAATTATTATGAATGTGTATCAATCAGTTTGTAGGATTGACTGAATTCAAAGATTAGCAAGGTCAGTTGTATCTGATATCATAATTGGTCTCTTCGTCCGTTAACTTTTCATTTATGTATTATCTGATATATGCTTCAGTTGTAAAATTTCATGTGATAAAGAGAATTAATAGCAAATAGTTATATAATGAGTATCATAAATAATCTGGCATGTTGATAACTTGAATACGAAGATATGGTTTCAGATGATATGTGTATGCCTATTGGCACCATCCCTTCGAACTACTCACTCTGATTCTTTCAATGTCTGACTGTTATGTATTGAAAGCTTACGAATCTGAATGTTATATAAACAGCTTTCAAAATATAATTTAAAATACCTGTCGTGCAAGTAAAACAGTAAAACCAACTTGATCAACTAACATTTTGTTTATTATTTTCCATTTGAGTAAATGTTTACAGAATAAACAATAAAAGACTACTTAAATGACTATAGCTCTATGATTTCAAAACTACATCCATATTAAGATATTATTAAACAAGTTTGCCATGTCCATCCCATCCCTGCAAGTTAGCTGTATGAATCGTTTCAGCTTCATCTTTCAACTCGGATCCAAAATGAAACCAGTCAATTGTCGACTCAAACTTATCAATTAGCTCTTCTCTGTCAAAGTCCGTAGCGTGTGGAGTTATATCGGATGTCATCAAAAGGGAGGGAGAGAACTGAATAATGATGACAAAGTAGGAGAAAATCGTTCCGAGAAACTGAAAAAAGTCACATGGCGAGTGTTTAAAATGAGTTTAATAAATTGGGTAGAGGAATATGATAAGATTCAACTTGGACAAATTAACTTACCCCGACAATGAAAGACTTATCGAAAGTGAAGAACCGAGCAGCGGATATGGCCGTATCATAATGCCCACAGAAGCTCACATATAAACTGAGAACCTGAAAGTAGCCATACGGCATAAGTACTTCTTTGGTTAAAAGGTTAAAAAGTCATTTGAAAGTGCCATTAAAAATTAATTGTATTTAGAACTCATTCCTACAAAATATAATTCTTCATCAGTTTTGGGCCCCATCAGTCCTTTTCTTCGAACGATTTCCAGTCCTTCGCTCGCCTTTGAATGAAATTATTATTATTTATTAATTTTATTAATTTTATTGCGCAAAGATTTTGTATTTGTCATTTTGAAATAACTTCTTCTTTACCTCTTCGCTGACCGAGGTGCCGGCAAAGGACACATACAAAATCGTGCCCAAAGTATGAGTTAGAAAAATAGTCCCTGCAACAGTGTCCATCTGGCGTAAATATTTGAAATCCTCATTCGTCCCAGTTTGAGCACGGTAGAGAAAATATGCCTCCAAAGTGAGACTGAGGACATGCGACGCAAAAAAGGGCTCAATCACATTCGCAAATAGATGATCCGCCCCTTCGATCAAATCCAGGAGACAAACATGATCCTTGAACAAGTGATCATAGCCCGTTCGACTCGTCACTTTGAGAGATCGCGGAAATGAATCTTCCCCTGCACGAATTTCATATTAAAAAACCAGCATAAGTTGGGATTTCATATAAAAATATATCTTAATTAATTAACCACACACCATGATGCATTACACGATCCACGCGATGATTCCAGATAAGATAAGCATTCCTAAGAATCCTCGTGAAGAAGACAAAGAAGAAGATATGCACCTTGGCCACCACCAACAAATATAGAAGAACGAATCCGAAAATTGCTCGCAACCAAGGGAAAATAGGCCTATCCACAATGAGCGGGTCGAAGCAGCGGAACAAGAGAAGCGTGAACATGGCTGGAGTTCCACCGCTCGCTGGAGACACTTTGAAAAGAAAAACCAGAAAGAAGAGTAAGAGGAAGACGCACGTCCCAACAATTATCACGATCATCTCCCTCTTCACTTTGTGGGCGCAGTCGATTCGCACAACTTCAACGGCTCTAAAAAGATTAAAAATAACGGCACAATACTATTAAGGACGATAGGTAAATAAAAAATTATTTCGCTTATTGTGAACAGTTCTTACTCTGCCAAAAATGTCATGTAGCTCGGAAGATAATGCCTTTTCTGAAAGAAGTAGTGGGATGCGAGGGTACAGTTGATTAGCGTATTGAAAATGATAACCATACTGCAAGCATGTCGCCTCATCAGGAATCTTTCCCGTGTTCGCATCACCGAGTGATCATACGCCTTCCACGCAGGAACGGAAGGGTAGTTAATGAACATCCCAATCGAGTTGATGAAGAAGAGGATGGAGAGGAACCACATGAAGATGAGAGAGCCAGTGCAGTAGTAGCTTTGGATTTTCTTCCAGTCGAAGAAATAAGAGTACGTTGAGGAGCCTTCAGGGCCTGGTCGTAAATAAAGAGGAAGGCGGCCGAACGCTTTCATGAAGTACATAAATGGACGGAGTGCATCGTCTGTGGAAAATCATATTTCAGAATCAAAGTTACAGAGGAAAAGTAGTCTTGTCTAATGAGACGTTTTGGTATTTTTTGGTGAACACTTACAAATTCCGTTGGCGTAGTAAGGAGTATCGGCAGGCTCCTTTGATATAGTTTTCTCAAAGTCAGTCGTCGTCGTGGGTCTTTCTGTCTCATATTCTGTAGTGGAGCCAATGTCCGACATGGAGGTGGTTGACTGGGGTGCCACCTTCGTAGGCATTTTGTGCTTTTTCGTAAAGGTGCTCTCAACTCTCAAAGAATCTGAACAATGCGGATGCGGAATTGTGTGAAAAACAGAAAGCTTTTACTTTGTTGCAAACTGCATGTCCACGATCGCGACAGATTTTTGTGGAGTTTCTTTCTAGAAATGCATTTTGATTTGTGGAACAGTAACTAACATAACAGGAATACGTGTGAGCGTCTATAGTAACTAGTAACATATATGTCGAAGTGACAATCATTATCTTACATACCATTTTCATACGCCCGCCCACCATGCCTATGACTATGACTTCTCCGAGGCCACGGTCATATACTCCACTCCACAATAATTGGAGACTTCGTCAAATTGTCAAATGTAGTATATTTAATGTCCTTCGAAATAAACGTTTTTTGTTTTAACTTTTAACTTAAAAGCATATTAGAAGAAAAAGTGGAGACAGGCAATTTTGCATTTTCACCATAATAGCAGTATTTTTTCTAATAATCCATGTTCTGCCCCTCAATATACAAAATTACAGATCTCGGTTGTCGGTTACGGAACGATATTTTGTATTTGTAGGTTCCAAAACGTACATAAGGTATTATATATCACATATTATATTATTGGCAACAATTTGGTATTTCACTAATAATGGATGATAGCTTAAAGGAAATTTTTTATATTTTAAATTATGCCAGAATATGCCGTAAAGCTATTATGGTATTTATATAGTGGAATATTGCACTGATTAAGTGCACTGATAATTTTTTTTGGATATGGACAACATTTTTCTGTAAAGTAGATATAAATGCCACAATAGACTAGTGCCACATGACCACCTTTCCTTGTCATATATCATCTTAACCGTGCTCCGCAAAAAATTGAATTTTTTTACACAAACCAAAATGCAT
>JAQFZW010003959.1:0-11462 GCA_034687055.1 Heteromurus nitidus | reverse complement strand
AAAAAAAAGTTGGGAAGGAAGGAGACTGATGATTTCACATAGAAATTAATTTATTTGTCCGAGTCAACGTTGTAAATATGCTCTCTGATGGGAAAGGCATTGTTTAGGAGATTGATTGTATTGCAAGCAGAACATCAACATCAAATTCAGCGATGACGTTTTTAATACGGGTGTTCAAGGGGTTAGTAAGAACAGTCTCCCGGGGCGACCGTAGACAATCGAGAATATCTCTCTAGAAAATTATGGGTGGACTAGTGGTGGTTCCCATTTGTTAATTCTTCCTTCTACAAAACAGACCGTTAGAGAAGAACTTTACGAGACGCTGAGAGTTTTAGGTTGTAGCACATGGATAGCTCATGGCGTTATGAATGTATGTATAGTATAGGGATTTAGGGAGTTGCTCAAGGGCCAGTGAATTCTCTCATGTTAATTTAGCACACGTAATTCAGGATGAATGGTTAGAAGTCACCAACTGGGTGACTTTGCTGGACTGGGCACAGTGGTAAAAAAAAGATGTGGAGCAAGCAGAAGTTAAATCAATGACGGGCGATTACAATAGTAGCAATTTCATGAAGCAGTCCAGTGCGGAGTCGTACTCTAGATCATATGCATAGTCAACGAGAGGAATTACATTACTTAGGTTCATACCATCATCCATAGATGCTTCAAGAGCTAGTGCAAAAGGTCCTTTTCACAAGTTAGTGAATCGTCATCATCATTTTTTTAAACAAAGAAGCACTGAGTCAGCGACAGAGTATCTTTCACGTGCATTGCCTCCTCCACCACATCAAATCAGTACTTCATCGAAAATAGAGTGCATCGACAAACTCTAACGCAATGGATTACACGCACATACATTGACTCCCTCACCTTCAAACTTCAACTCTTTGTCTTCATCTCCTCTGAACTTGCGATCGGGCTTTTTAGTAGTGACTTTTTAGTTAGTAGATGGAGGAGAGCGAGAGAGAGATCTCTGTTGCTCTGTGCTCGCTGGCTTGGCTTTTGTTTCGCTCTTCCCTATTGTTCTCTCCGTTTCGTTCTCGTACAAAAACTGAATGATGCATTGTCAGAGAGAAGAACAGTCTCATTTATGTAGCTCTTTTCTCTGAACAAAACGCTTTTTCTTAGGTGAACCAAAATGCCAAACTACCTTAGCTCTCCTTTGTTGTCCTAATGACTGAGATATATTTTACTTTGCGACTGAGAAAGACAGCTTTTTGAACTTATTCACTCGAGTCTCTCGCTTTTTTTATACACTCTTTGTTCGACCACAACAGGTTGCACGATTATTAGCCATCTCTCTGGATCATACTGTTTAATGAAACAACGCTCTGATTTATATCTGTCTCGATTTGAGAGAACGTTCCGTAGAGTTTCTATTTAAGAGCGGAGACCTCGAATAAGTACAAGTGATCTGTTTAAGTTACATCGTACCGTATGTATTCTCTGAAGATGTGCATTTACACTAGAAAATTACGGTAGAATATTCAATAACTGAGAGTTCATTTTCCATTTACATTTTTACGAAAAATAAACGCTTCTACTGAAGATTCAATGACATTGTTAGAAGCTAAAAAGGGCTCAATTCAATCATAGGATTCCTATTATTGCGTCCTCACCAGTCGTAATTTAAATTCTAAAAGCGATTAAGCTCATGAATTCCTTCAATTCAGCTTTTCCATTTCTTTTCAAACAATGCTTGTTTGATGCAGTAACATAAGTTTCCCAGATTAGCCGTGCTGATTTTTGTTGCCTGTGGTGCTTCTAGGTAAAACCCTCTATCATGTCCTTTCTCTTACTGATTTTGTGATTTGTTATACTTCTAGGAACCCTTTATTCAACATTAAAAGTTCCAATCTCAAACTGAGACAGCTCAGAATTAAATATGATTTGCCAACTCAGTACTCCTGTTTACGAATTATGTTTTTCCTAAATTCGCAAATTCCTTTCTAATCTAACTCGCCAGAGGTAGTTTTAAAGTAAATATTTAGAACGCCTTTGCTTTGAGAGGCTTACGTTTAGACTTCGAAATTCAAGAAGTACTACAGATTGCACAGGGACAATATACATAAATATGAAATAGTCATTTGTACATAAAATGACTAAAATGTAAATCGAATTCTAATTGAAACAGGAGACCGCTTCTGGCGTGGACGCATAGTAAAAGATTTTCAACAGGACGATGTCCTGGATTTGTCGAGGTGTAGAAGTAGACTGTCAAACTCAGCATATAGCATTGATAATGGTGAGATAATGTGATTACAAAGGCAATCTCTTCATGAACGCCATAGTTTACTCATCCGTGATCAAGTATGGATGTCGTTATGATTTTGATTTCAATTTTATGAATATTGTTCACTCCTAAATACACTGCATGCTCTGAGTGAGTATATATTGCATGACAAAAGTATTTCGTCCCAGGGGGAGGCACAAAAACATATCTCTGAGCCGATATTATAGAGAATAGAGTCACTTCGGAAAAAATGTAAATGATTGAAGTTGATCGAGTTGTTGCGCATTGAATAATCAGATTATATTCATATTACACTACGAATATTGTTCTTTTCCTTTTCAACCCCAGCTTCATGAAACTTTACACAGACAGTTGGCTTGACTTTTGTACTTTTATTTTCCAATCCATTTCTCTTCTCTTCTCTGTTTATCTTGTGCAGTCATCTTCCAAGAGGTAAGTCGGATTGTGGAAAGTCTATACAAAATGCTTGAATGTTGTCTCTCCACCCGCATCTCATGTGTCTCTTCGAGAACCAAAAATCTTGCACTGACATTGCTCCGCTATTGTTGCGCATATTTGATTCAATAATCGAAAAAACGAGCACATTGCCAAGATCATTGATTGGAAAGCAATGCAGTTTGGGTATGATGGTTGAATTACATGACAATAGAAAAACTCTCTTCTCTCGCATTGATTTTGAAAAAAAACATGGCTGATGACTAAAAGGCGTTTCGATTTCAGAGTTTATTGCTTTATATGCTTTTGCAAGGTTTACTTTCAGTTTTCAGTGAACTCTCCGAGTTTCTTGATGCTTGCAACGTTTCTTTATGCACCAATCATTTGTTTCCCAAATACATGTCGTTTTCATGGGGTGTGGGGTAGCACATTTCCCCATCCGAATACGATTAAAGGATCAGTGTGTTAGACGAATATTTTTCTAATTTAATTGTTCCCTGGCTGAATTTTTAATAGCGTTCTGATCTTAGTTGTTGTAGTTGTTTTAAACTTCTCATCTCCAAAGAATGTCAAAAAGACACATAAAACAATTTAAACCAGGAAATCAAATTTGAACATTTCTCATTCGCGACTTGTCTGGTCAAGTGTTTGTATTATAAGTAGCTAGGTTAAGTTACAAGCTCGTTCAAGGTAGCATAGATGAACCCAATCACTTAACTAAAAGTAGCAATTGCTGGTTTCATGTTTTGCTTTTACAACTCTCTCCTTTATTTGTAGGAATTTTTTGTGAATGTGGAGCACATAGCATTCTTTATATATTCTCACACAAGGCAGCCACATCTCCTTCACACTCTGCTTAATGTGTCTCTGCTCGTAGTGAATTTTGATTGTTATACTTGTGTTCGAGACGCATCTTACTCACTCCTTCCTTACGTGTATATATATTCCTGCATTGAACAATTCACCTGCATGCATGAAGACATGACATAAATATATGGATAGCAGTTAAGGTTTCATGAATATTTCAAGTCTTCCAGTAAGCAGGGGCTGGAAAGTGTGTAAATTGTGTCTAGTCCCCTCTCTCTCTCTCTCTCTCTGCTCACTCGTTATGCTCACCAACTTTTATAATGACAAAGAATACATAATATTATGTTCGTAAGTACATATATATAGCTTATAGCTTCGTTTTCCTTCTCTCCACAATGATGTACAGCGGAAGCCAGAGGGACACGATTACATGAAATACAACATAGAAAAAAACATACTCCGACATTTGTATCCATCGAGAACAGACGCAGACGGAAAACTAGGAGCTCAAACTGTAACGTAATTCGTTCTCCTTTCCTTCATCTTTTTCACTCTGAAGTATCGAAGCTATTTTCTCGTTTGTACCCCTCCTTCAAGTCGACGTACATGTGTGTATGTATCTAAACTTGTATATCTTATGTAATTGTGAAAGAAACGACGTTTTCAACTTCTGAAATGGAAAAAATAACCATGACTTCTCTACGAATGGTTGCTGTACACGTTTCCCTATGAAAAACCCCGAACAATCTTGAAAGTGACTCACTGATTACACTTCATAAATATGATAACACTTTTGCCTTTAAAAACAAAGTGGGTCCTCGGTTGTTTCGTACAGCGAAGGTACGTACCTAGTAAAAATATATATGTTCAAATACAGATACCGGAAATTTGCGAAGGAAGGTGGAAATTTATTGTGGGCCATCATGAGAAGAAACTCGAGTATGTAGTTTACTAACATCAGCATGCAAATGGAACCATTTTTGATTTCTTAATGGCGAGAGTATAAAGATTGCTAAAAATGTGTGACATTGAATGATCGTGAATATCCTCGTTTCAATTGCTACGGCACGACGGTTTTTTTGTGTCTGTCTATGCTGACATTATAATCCTTATGGATATATGCATACATATGCTGCATATCACATGTAAAATTAATTCGCCAAAAAACCGGGGATAATTCCACTTCCTCTTGATGTGTTACTCATTGGGAAAAGATCTGTCAAGACTGTTAGATCGTATATGAAAGTATGCATGTAATCTTGATTTGGCCGGATGTTCTCAAGCTCTCTGAATTTCCTAAATGCAAATCTTTATTGCAATTGCTCTTGGAAAATGACCAAGATTTACAGGTTTTTTTTATCTCTCAGGATTGCATAAAATGAACTTAATTTTCTAAACATTGCCACGAAATCGACAGCACATTTAGAGTTTCAGTAATCATGTCAGACCTGAGATTTCATTTATCAACTACAAGCAAATCGTAGGCAAACGGCCATTATTTTCTGCCTTAAGGTACACATTAAATTCGTCATGTCCGGGTGTTCGCATTGCTTGTCTTTCGATTCTTCCTTACAAGAAGTGAGAGATTTTAAAATGGTTTTTGGCTTTTGGGAATGAAGACTTAAAGATAATGGCTCGGACAAGTCTTCGACTCTGCATGACTAGACTACGTGTACCCCTCGATACGCGGGTGTATCTGAGAGAAAGATGAGCTGCGCAGTTATCAGTATGTCTTCATTCATCATCACCACATCAACATACCTCATATTACATTTCTCACATTAGAAAAATTATGCTTACGCTTTTTAAAGCACTTGTCCCATTTACTCCTTTAATTACCTTTATTTCAGTATAGTCTGTTTGGTGTCTTGTCATCAGTTTCTTCATGTAATAACAAAAATTTATTCTCAGCTCTTATAAAAATAAATACTTTAAACCGTAGTGCGAAGTAGATGGGCCTATGTGAATGCCATAATATTTGTATTTGCTGACGAAACTTTCCCACACGTTTCAGTCTAATAGAATAGAAGTTGAGCACAATGGAGTCGATTGAGGTTTTGAGTTTATGCTTAACTCCAATCATTTGCGTTCACATCTCTCTCTCTCTCTCGCTCTCTTGTACAGTACACTAATGACTAGCTACTAATAATTTAAATGTCCTTAGTTTTGCCATATTTGAAATCTTTTCTGAGCGATGTTCAAATAGCTGAATGTCAACTGTCCAAGTTTTTGAATACATCCGTAGAGCCACAAGACAGTCGTGGATTCTCTGACGTGAATTGTTGGTACTTTGATCAAATCATGCGATTTGCTACATGTTTGCTTTTTTCAAAATCAAATTATTGTTTTTATGCTACACCGTGTCAAAGTGAAAGCTTCAAGTTGGTTCTTGCAAATCATGCTAATTTCTCAGTCACTCTTCAAATTAAAACTTTTCTCATTATAAGATCATGAGATTTGTCTTATGTAGTCAAAATATTTTTACATTCCGCTATTATGTAGTGTAATAAGCCTTGAAATTTTGTGGAGAATTGAACATAAATTATTTACAACCCAACTTACATGTTTCGTAACACACTTAGTATTTAGGGCATGGTATTTCTTGCTTCAATCTTATTATAAGTTCTCTTATTACAAAAGGAGTAAGTTTATCATAGCACCGAAGAAAACCTGGAATATTCCCCCTGTAAGTTACTTCCTTACACTGAATTATAAAACAGGGTAGACATGCAATGAGGCGAAGTAAGTGCATGCTCTAAAAATTGCATACATCCTTTGACATACATTTTTTATTTTGGAAGCTTTGACTGACATAAAATGCTTCTTGTTGTGCCTCAGCATAACCAAACAAAATAGAATACACTTAATTGATCTATCAGGTTTACAAAATCCGTTGTCGTCTCGCGTCTCGTAGTAATGAAAACGTAACAGGAGACGTCTGTAAAAACACGTTACTCGAAGTATTTATCAATGTACAATAGAGCATAATACACATTTCGCCCTCCAATACCTACATTCACTCAAAAAAATCTAGAGATGCAAACGGGTGGGAAACAAGGAACCTTTGCCTTCTTCTTTTATCACAACCACAATATTGTCACCGCAACTGCCATCATCATTACATCTGTCCCTCTTTCTCTTCCTTGTTAAGAAGTTTTTGCTTTGTAAGCATCCAGCACTGAATTGTATGTATTTTATGTATTTATGAATCATGATGTGAAAGGACGGAGGAGTTGTCGACCAAAGTACAAGAACTAAGAAATACGTTGATATTTTTCATCCCAGTTCTAATGGCCATAACAAAAGGTCCACACGAATATAAAAAAATCTTTTGTCAGTGACGAGAGCTTCGGTGTGAAAGAGCTGTGATCATAAATTTGGTACACAGATTGCTTTTGCGTTAAGAGCGTTTTGAACTTGAACGCTACTGTACTGTGGTGTGTATAGCCTAAAATATTATGTCACTACATTTACACTGACTACAAGGATTCGAATTCCACTGACAAGAGAGAAATTGTCAAAACATACGTCCCACAAATATTATTACTCAAATCACTATTGTAAGTAGGAATAATCTCCAGAAAATCATATTGTGCACAAGAGTGAATGTCTCATAGCTTTTAGCTAGTCATGTTATAAAGAAATTCACAGGCGTGAAAGTTTTGTGATGTTGCATTCAACCGAAAATCTTATGTTTGTAATAACACATTCGAGTCTCTGAATTTTTTAACACTCAGAGAGAGTTGCCCTTGATGTTTTTCATGAGAACAAAATCTTGCACAGACCCCGAAGTATATAGAGATGATTATGATGTTTTGTGAACCATAACATTAACCCAAACTCTGCAAAAAAAGTTTCCAGCTCCTGAATAACAAGTATATAGTGATAGAGGTTTGCGCTATAAACCAAGTATTGCGATATGCCATTATATAAAGGTAAAGGTTGACAAAATTCAGAGGCATTAAAATCAAAGCACAGTTTAGTTGGGAGTGTTATGCTGTACGAGCAGACGGACGAAGTACATCCATTTTATAGGTATGGAATGGAATGTAGAAGCTTATACAGCACACATCCAATTAAAATCGGAATTGACAAACTAACATATTATATTGATATCTATGAATCCTGTATCGAAAATGGCGAAATGATTTTGACACTGACACTGAAAGAATCCATGGGGACAGATGGTATATGTGTAACTTCCTTAAAAGTTGAACATGTCTTGACAACTCTCCGAGCTACGGACTTAAAATGATAAGCATATCTCGAAACAAGTCGTCACAAGACAAGTACCAGATCCATAAACATGCCGCCTCTTACTTCATCGAGTATCTTTTCACGTTCTCATGCGTGCAGCAGGTGTAGGTTATTATGAATATTATGAACGTTTGAGTGAGAGTGGTTATGCTGTGCACTTTCTTCGAAGTGGAATACCGGAATCGAAGCAATCACAAAAATTAAAGTTCTTCATTCCAAACCAATCTTGAGTAGAGGTGTAGAAGATTTACTGAGTCAAGAGTCAAGGCGTACACAACTAATTTGAGTTTGATCATGAGTCATTCAAAGTTCCGATGGAATGAAGTCCCTTGGAGAATACTTGGTCTGGTCAAAGTTACTCGAAACATTTAACGATTTTCCTTACTGCCAAATGCAAGGGAAAAACCTTTCGTAGAAAAATGTAAAAGTTCTGTCAGGAACAACATAATATGGACAATTATCATCTTCAGATGTCACCGCGTTATTTCCATCACTTGCTTCCTGACAGATAAAACTTTGATTCTTTGATGCGGATGCTTTTAAGCCGGAACGGATGAAAGGAAAGGGATTATGATAAGAAATAAAGACATGTCGGCATTGACACCTCAAAGGTCTCAATAGCAAAAGGGGATTTCGTTACTCTTCAATTAACTCAAATACCCTTACTTGATCACGTCGTAAATAACGCTAAAAATCTAAACCGAAACTATTTCTTATGTGCACATGACGTCTCACACAAATGCGATGGATGAAGCAAATCACTTTTCACAAAGTGAAATGCTCCCCCAATGTTTGAAAATCTGTAGTCTGTTTCCCATTAAGAAATTTATGAACGTTTCATCGTTTCGAACTGTGTGCAAATGTTGATTCTACAATTCTAGGTATAAACTTTTTTAGTATGTAAAATAAATGAATATCTCTGCACCGTTGTGCATGTCGCGCCAGCCTGCAACATTATTTAGAAACACACGTGTGGAACTTTTTATTGAAAAAGGAGATTTTACGCTTATCAATAAATTGTCAACCGCGGATTTTTTTTCATTAAACGAACTACTAGCTAACGTTTGTGCATAAAATTGGATTAACATGATATTGGACTGTTACTCTAGTACGTGCATTACTTTTTTGGGAGGATTTAGAAACCGCATAATCATCATGATTAATCCTTTCAGGCTAGTCATCATCATAAGACACAAAATCTATGTTGACTTAAAAGTTCACTGAGTATACGGAAGTGTTTTTTACGTATGCATGTTGTTTGCCCAAACAGAATTGACAACTGACAGTTGACAACTGTGAAATTATTCCTTTAAATAAGGTCGGGTTCATACAAAATTCGTATTTGATATGCAGAAAATTTGGTGTACAAGCTCACTCCCCAACTGCAATCACACACAGTAGCATATATATCGCCATATAAATACGCTGACACTGACTCGGTTGACTAGTTTCAATATCAGTGGAAAACCTTCTGCGCTTTGCATCATCATCATCATTTTGACAAAGCATTAAGCTGCACATATTACCATTATACCATCTCCACATCTTGCCATTTTTTCTCATCATTCCGCCCTTTCTACATACAAGTGATACGGATGGATGAAAAGAGAGCAAATGAGTGTGAATGAAAGGGTTACTAAGTTAATTCCCTAATTGAGTTCTTTATTGATGCATATTTATTATTTAACAGAAGGGATTTACGTTCATAGATTCATTGTGCATCCATCTATATCTGGACAAACTCATGCCCAAATAAATACTACCACACGTCGCAACCCAATCTACTCTTCTGCAGAGGTCTTGTTAGCTTGCCAGATGTGAGCGTGGCCGAAGAATAGAGTAAGGGTAACGCATTCATGTAATTATCGGCTTTTGATACTCTATTGCACTCTTTTGCAGTTTGCAGTCTCATCCTCAATCAACCGAGTGGAAAGGCCGGGAATGCCTTTTTACTTGAGAAAGGGGGCACATACTCTGAACTTTCATTTGACAACAGAGAAGAGGCGAAGTAAAATATGAAAACGAAAAGGGAAAGAAAGATATTTTGTGCTTGTTGACAATGACGACTTGATGTAAGTATGCGTGCAGTATGCGGAGAATTGCTCTTGGAAGTACGGAGGTAGTAGTTTCTCTGTGACGCTCTGTCGTGGTGAAGTTGATGGGAAGAACGAATGCATGCAATTATGAGGGTAAAAATATATGGGGATGGGATGCGTGCATGCTGCGAACCTCTCTAATATTTTGTTACACCTTATACATTACATTACAATCTTCTAGAGTGAATCATGAGCTTTCATGTGGGAGCAACAGGGTTGTTTTCCCTTGGCAAAAAAAGAAGGGAATGAGTATTGGTAAATAAATGATTGATGTAAAACTTGCTCTGTTGCTTCACCAACTTCACATATATTTCTCCAACTTGCACACATAAATTTTATCCAGCCGTATGCAATTGGACTGGAAGGTAAGGAGAGGGACTGAATCCTCCTCTGCTTTTTTTACTCGTCCAGGTTTTTATTGTCACGGAAGCTATTTTCCGCTTCACAAATAATGTAGTCAAATGTGACCCCTGCTCTTTGCTCTTTTCATTCATTCACCGAGAGAGAGAGAGACGGAGAAGAAAGAAAGTTTATAAATCTTGTTAACAATAGATCCTAATGAAGATCGAATGTCTATTCCCTCTCTCCTGTTAGCACTAATACTTACAAACTACACGGCTCAATAAACACGAAATGCTTCTCCTGTCATTAGTGGCCGGAGAATTAGTATTGATGTTATGAAGGATTTGGTACACTGCATTACCATGAGTTTCCCAAGGATTCGTAGGGAAATGCTACCTATTCTACTGACTCATATTCCAAATGGTATCCGACTTATCTAAATACTGACGATGAGTGAGAAGAAGAGTATATGCATTCTCATCTCTTCTATGATGCTATATGCCACGGTTTCGAGAAACTCTCAACATGTTCCCCAGAAAAAATGTATGCAACTATTGCAGTTTCGTGTATAGTGCATGATGATGTGCACATCACCTCAACTTCTCCCCCCACACCCTTGATCTGAATCTGACCCGTGTAGCTAAAACTCATAAATTATGTGCGCAAATAGATACACACATTTCAACGATCCATTACTAAATAATGGCATCATTACATATGATTAAAGTTAACAAGTGTACCCACATGCATCAGAGATGATATTTTTGCTATTTTGATGGAAAGTTTTCATGTGACTTTGGACATGAGTGAAGTGAAGGTGTGTTTGTGTGTGTGAATGCGTTTTTATCCTTGTCGGCGTCAGCATCTGCAGGGTAGCACAACCAAGCGCACATGGCCAAGGAATACGTAGGGAAAGCAGTCAGCATAATATAACCTATTGTCATGCAATTTCCTGTAGAGAATGGATCGAGAGAGCGGTATTCGAATGAATCCTTTGGGACACACCTTGGAAAAATAACATTAAAACTGGGCCTGTGTTTGGTGGTGGTGGTGGTGGAAGACTGAATGCATATAAATTTATATAAGTGTGCTTGCATCTCTCTTTCTTCCTCATCTTGCAAGTCAGGAAGCAAGGAAAAGGAAGCGATTTGAGTGAAATGAGAGAGTTCCAGTTGTATTCCAGCCACCTTCATTGCCAGTTGATATAGATGAACATACGTTGAGCCCATTAATCCATGTTTTATCGAAACGACAAGTTGAAGGAACACGAC
>JAQFZW010003958.1:0-11462 GCA_034687055.1 Heteromurus nitidus | reverse complement strand
CCTCTTATAATGGACAAACGTTCAAAAGCATAAGGAAACAAAGAAAAATATTCGTATATGAGGAAGACCGAACATTCACAGCTTATAAAGCGGAGATATATAGGAATGCATTCCAGCACAGTTTGTTTACATGCTTTTTAACAAGTGCACAAACCATATTATTATATATACCTTTTCCACTACTTTGATGGCTCATGCTCAGTTTACAGAAGAATGTAGAGATACCTTTATTTCTTCACCCTATAACTATGTGAATGACCACATTATTGTGTGCCCATGCAGTAGTAATAGCCCCCATACGTTTTACTACGAGTCCCTGAACACTTGGTCGAGTACTATTATTATCATTCTTGAAGTCGTCTACAACAGATAAGACAACTTATTCCATGGAGAAAGAAGGAAATATCAAACGTCTGCCTGGTAGAAATATAAGTTGTGCAACATAATACGGAAGTTTTGTTGAATGTATATACAATACAGTCATACTATACATACCTGCATAAAGTAATATTTTGATCGACCCCAACGAACAATGCGAGTTTCATATTATAAAGATCATGAGGCATAATTTAATCCATTTTGGAACAGCAAGTTGCAATAGTCTAGCGATAAGTGTTAAACATGCACTAGCCGGAATGGCACAAATACACTTTAATTAAGTGTTCGGATGGATGCACTTATCAAATTACACATATGCGCGTTCACCTAAATACGAATGCATATCAAATAGTAGACTGGTTCTTCTGAAATAATAATATTGAAAATGTAGAGAAATTCTTCCAGTAGTGGTTGAAATTGTAATATCAGAATGAACACGTGGAAATATGAAACATATTTAATTTTCATATCAGGAGCCGACCGTCTTGAAAATACATACGTTGACTATCTATAGGGATATAGAGAATTTACAGGAGCATTGAAAATATATGTCCACATCCACGAGATACATTTACCGAATTCTTCTCGGGAATGGAGCGGAGTCATATAGTTGAATGCGCTTGCATCGTACGCAAAAGACCGTACTCATTGTTGATCCTTGTCAGTGTGAGTGATGCATGAAAACTGTGAATAATGGGATACACAGATATATACTATTTCATTTTCCTTTTCATGAAGGATATGATGTTATAAGCAAGTGTCGGAATATAGGGAAAATAGTAAAACCTCAACTGTAAAGTAAGGTGGAATACCGATGAGAGAATGTCGCGTCACTCACAACACCATTCCACTGGTGGTGGTGATGATGATGATGATCATGATGTTGATGAATTCTGTAGTTGAGTATCGCTTTCCTACGGTGCGTCGTGCGGACGACCTTCACTTTTAGATCGAGCTCTATCTGTATGCTCACTCACTCGAAGCTACGAAAAAGTTGCATGGTGCAGGTTTACTCCAACAGGTAGTTAATAAAAGGCTCTCAAAAGAAAAGGCTGTGCTGAGCCGTGGATATTAATGATTGTTGAAAAGGGATTCAAAGAGGATGTGTTGTAATAATGTAGGCTTCGGGCATGCGATGTACCTTGTTGAATGTAGAAGATATGGATCTTTACTTCTGGTATGTGTATGCCTCTAAGGCTATTTTTTACACTGACTTTTCACTATTTTTTCCATTTTCAATAAGATCACACACGGACCACCGCACCACTTCATTGTGCGAGAGAAGGAAAAGCATTCCTTTTACCATCTTATCTTCCGCAAAGGCTGAACTGGCTATGAACGCTTTACCATTTTGAAATATTATGAACGAAATTTGTAAATTGTTTTGAACACGTAATATCAATAAAATCATGCACATGCGTGTACAAACATGAGTAGTATGAAGTGAATGATAAGCGAATCAATAAAGATAATGGATAGGTTTGTCGTAAAACAATTAAAATATTTTACTGTGATCCTTGAGAGCAAGGATGGATTGTTAATCTAATTGAAGAATTTGAAGGTATGTCTAAAATGTGCATGTTATCCCAACGTTCCATGCATATAAATGCATAAAAAAGTGTTCCGTAGACAAGGTTTATAGACAAAGACAAAAGGCTGTGTTCATGATGTTGACACAGCGAAACCGGACCACCTCTCGTCGTGTGAAGTGTGAAGTGTCAACCGACAATACGAGCCAACTTCCAATTTCACAAGTTTTACTACATTTTTTTTGCTTTATTGGTCGCTTGAAAAGAAAACCTTCAGATAGAGTAGACATTCCTTGTATACGTTAACAATGTCAATGGTTATGCAACATTTTTTTATATTTTCATCTTTGGCCTGCTCCTGTAACTAAAAACATTCTTTCAAAACGATGCCATTTCTGTGCAACGCTGAAATTTGACTCTGTTGGAAAAGAATAGAGAGGGAGGTTTTGTGGATTTTTTTGTGCAAAGCCTTCCATAAACCGGAAAATTGAGGTATGCTGTTCAATTGTAAATTTGAGAAAAGAAAAAAATACCAGATTCATTTCTTGGCTGGTGGCATTTTCTCTCTGGGGGAGGGTTTCTATTTTCAACACATTCTAAATCAGGCTATGATTGTGTGCTCTTCCTCTGATTGTGAGTGAGAGCTTATGGCAGAAAATAGCTCTTACTATCGTAGAAAGCCTGACTGGATGAGAGAATAGGAAAAGTGAATGATGTTCTCATGCATACTTGTTTGTTTATAGAACTATTAAAAATGCTGAAGTAAACGAGAAACTCATTAATTGGAAGCATTAAAACTAGTACGCTTCAAAGTGCAGACTATAAAAGTGGAATTCATGTGTGCATTGTATGTTACGTTACAACGTTACAAGCGTGTAAAAAGGGGATTTAAAAGCTGAACTGATTTGAGCATAAAAGTTGATAGCAGAGTGACAAGTGTGAACAATTTTCATTTGCTCTTTACACTTCGATAAAATACCAGGAGAATTTTTTCTCCGTTTCCCCAGTGTCTGCACAGTTCAGTGGAATTTCTTTTGAGAGGAGAGGATACACGATTTTACTTCATGTGGTTTTTAGCTGCATACACACACACATCTCAGAAACGTAACAAAAATTCTGAAGATGAAGATGTCTTTTACACGAGCAAAAAAGTTCGGCAACATACATAGAAGCTCAGTAAAAGCAGGATCACCACTGTCAATCGTTAAAGCTAAAAACGGATTTTCTGCTAGTGTTTTTGTCATTTGATGTGCTCTCTCGCTGAATGCAACATGCAACTGCCATTATCATCCTCAAAGTTGAAAGTGAGACTCTTCTGTTTCCACAACGCAAAGCATTTCAGTTTGATCTCTATCAGCATTCCTTTTCATCACTGCAACGAGCTTCTAAACGTCAAATCAGAGCTTTAAAGTTGTAAAAACAAAACAGATGCAAGACAAAAAGAGTAAAAAAGAGCTCTCGAGACAAACAAGAGTAAAAACTTGTATTTTGTCTATTCATTCTCTCCTCCAGATTGTTTCTTCCACATACAAACACACTCTCTCACTCACACACGTATTTTTTACTCTGTATTTTCCTCTTACTACCCCTACAACTTTTTTTACTACAACCAAAAAGCCTTCTGTGTGTGAGTGTGACTGTTGTGACTCCGATCCCATCGTCATAATCCAGTTGGATAAGCAAGGAATGTAAATACGCTCATTTTACGGGCGAATGCCTTTCCTCCACCGAGTCAACTTAGAACAAAGAAAGACAGAGTAGAGAGGAGAGGGGAAAAATAATACACACATACAAAGTATATATTTTTTGAGAAAATAAGGGAATCCCTTGTCGATTTTACATGGTGTAACCTTAGGTATGTTAAGTAATCAACACGAAGAAAAAAGAGACGGGAGTGATTTGAAATGGTGATGGGGAGAGAAATGATGATGATTATCATGATGATCAGCACCAGTTACACCGTTTTACATAACGTCTAACACAAATATACGAAAGAGAAAAAATTGTCATGCGTGCATAGTTGAAGAGAGGAAGACGAAGATGAGATGAGAGAACATTATGTGTAAATATGCATGGATATAGCTCAGTAGAACAAATATACATTTTATTTGAATTTCACTCCGTTTTTCTCACACTCTTGGGAAGTTTAGTTGCTCACAGAGTTTTCAATAAAACTGTACAGACAACACCGCACACATGTGGTCTCCACCGACATCCATCTTTTTTATGTAGTATGCCGAACTCACATATATATTCTCTCTCTCTCTCTCTCTTCGTAAGAGTCTTTTTTTGTGTGGTATATTATGATGACTTGTGACTCTACGAAATGAAAATCGACAGAAAATATATACAAAAACCGTCGGGTGCAATAAGGAATGAAGTTGTAAAACTTTTGGTTGAAAAAAAAAGCGAAATGCATTAAGGAGAACTTTTGTGAGCATGCATAGACATGTGTGTATTGTATATGTGTACAGTGGAAAATCAAAATAAACTTCGTGTGACGGTGATGATGATGCATTAAAGATTGTTGAATGCTTAAAAGTTTACCAAAGTGTATCGAAGGCTGTACATATACACAGGCCATTGCTACTACTTACTAAAATACAACAACGACACATGCAACTGGTGTTCAGGAATACGAGTCTCCGTCCGTATGCCATTAACCGTCACAGAAATGCATCCCAAGTCTAGACGAGTCGAAGTTACAAGGAGAAAACTGATATTTTAATAAGTCTACTACGAATTCTTAAGAGATGCAGTAGTCCATGACCTGATCGTTTTCTCTGTATGCATTTCATTTCAGGTCGGTTTTTGTAACTTTTTTTCCTTATTGTTTTACTTCGTCATGCCGTGCTTTTCTTAACAAGACGTGACTTTTTGGAGACAAGTAACTATTTCAAGGTCTAGAATGAACCTAATTGACGTATAGTTTCATAATGTAACACTCTTCATTATTAACTGCACTACGGGGACAGCAACGTGATGACATTTGAAAATTTTGTTTTTCATCCTCTGGTACAAATAAATAAGTAGGTGTAGAAAAGGAATTGTGTAAAAAAGTAGAAACTAGTGAACAGAGAAGAGGCACAAGGTGAGCATAAATTATGTAAGTGAGTAGGACCATCATAAGAAATTGAGAAAGTTTTCCATTAAAAAACGAGTAAGCAGATAGCAACGTTTTTTTATATGCATTTTGTTTAACATTCGTTCCCAGACACATCTCATCAATCATTTAATTAGATCGGCATGTTTTCAGATTACTAAAGTAAATAAAGGAATAAGTTCATACTCCACCAGGAATTACTCGATTACGTCCCAAATTTGTTTTCAGCTCACAGACCAAAATTGATGAAAGGGTACTTCAGTTCAATCGTCACCATTTTTGGTTATCTAGGTTCAGTTACAAGATACTGGAGGACACGGTGACATTTTCTGTAACTTTTTGGCTTTCGGGATATATACACTTACGACGAATCTCGTTTAGTATGCGATCCTTTTTCTGGCATGACCTTGTCGTAGGCTGCATGAAAGATATGGACTTGCTACATAATATTATATTCCGTATGTGTCAAAGACTTTCTCGACCAAAATGCCATCCATCCTGCACATAATCAAACCAGAAAAGGATATGCTGTCGAAACCCTCCCGATTCTACATATCACTTTTTGTAAAACAATGCAATATACCCCTCTTCACTAATACACACAAACAAAACGTGCCGTCTGCTGACTGAAGCTTGAAATGTGTCACTTCAAATACCTTTTCCTCTTGCTCGAAATTTTAATAATGCTCAAGTGTCGACAGGAAAACAGAGAAGACACAGTAATACGACTTTTGTCGCCATTCTTGTTACTGTAACACATACGAGAAATATAAGACGTGAATAATAATAATATGTTTCATGATACATATGCATATGCCTTTCAGTGAGGCGGTGATTCATGAAAGGTCAAGTCAGGCGTTTCCATTCATCTCCAATTCCATTCGGCTTACTTTTACTCTAGATACATACATACATATTTATGGTTTCACCTATCTCTGGCGTACGTAGTGAAATGGCCTAAAGATGTATGAAACTCATAAAAGCTCCAGTCTGAACTGTTTGTTTCCGATATTCAATCCCAAGAGTGAGTAAGTGATCAATGGTCTGATATCATGGTCTCTTTACACGACAGCACTATTGTTTTACCTTTTCGATGAAACACACAAGGTAGACATATAAAAGCAAGGGGTAATACTTGTGGAAGCAATTGAACCTTTCAAAATAACTGAACCGGTGAAAAGTGCATAGCCCAATACCATGAATTTAGTACACTCTCTCATGCTCACTCGTCGTGGAAATATCTGGGTGCTTCCTCATGTTCCTCAACCGAGATCAAAGGAAACAAACCTAGTTACACAGTTCCAAGAACGAGAATGGGTAAACAAGACTACTAGAAAACATTCGCTCACACACACACAACGCTCATACATTGAGCAAAATATTTTTGTCAAACTTATTTTACTTTACATGTACATAAATACATACAACTTGTAATAATGATTGAGTTAAGTTGAGCATCATGTTCGCCAGTAATCGCGGTATGTCACACACACACACACTGATATTATTCATGGGACCTATATATTGATGAATACAAAACTAAGTTTTTGATATTTGTCGACAGCGGTTGTATACGTCAGTGCAACATTTGCTGACAAATAGTTTGCAACTTTTTGGTTCAGATTCGAACTTCTCCACTTTCATCCACATTCGATATAAATTTTTAATATATAAAATTCCAAGCAACCTTATCCGATAGTTTTTTTACGTGTACGAAGCCTATCAACTTCCAATTGCGTTGTTTGGAAGAATTTGCTAGCTGCTTGTTGCATCTCATGAATACACGCGGCGTGTCATGCGACATACATTTTCCCTGTTTACTCTCCAGCTTAATATGTTCCACTTCTTCTCCCTGCTCCTCTCTCTAGAATGGCTGGAATGTAGAAAAATGTTGCACACTCAGAGACTTTAAAAGCAACAATCTTTTTTTCTTTCCTTCTTCAGACCAGACCAGCAGCAGCACATTTTCGTTCACATGTCTGAAAAACATCTAAAGCATATCAACCTAAAATTGTGAAGGAGCTCAGCTCAGGGTTACAACACACCAATCTGCTCTCTACTCAAGCCTCAAAGCTGAGTGAGAGAGAGACTTGTGTTTCGAGAGTTTCTCATATTTGCTTCTGCTCCCACGTTTCGTTGCTACCTTTCGCTGTGAGCAACGCTACTCTCTACCAACTATACTACTACGGCTTTATTACTTATTGCTCTGCTCAGTTTGGAAAAGTTTCCCTGGCATGCTCTACTCCAAAAAGCACCATTATTGACTATTAGGTAAAAGGTTTCTGGAAGTTTTGGTAGGTTCCTCCTTTCTACTATACACTTTCTTACTCTCCGCACAACACACTCCGTAGCGCTCAACTAGCGGATCGTCAGTCCTCGAAGAGAATTTCGTGAGTCAACATCTCATCGTTTTCCCAATGCAACACACACACCGTGTGTCCGTTTGCCGTTTGTAGGAAGCTTTTATCATGATCCTTCAGCAACCTGCAGAAGGAGAAAAACCAAGAAATATATATACTATGAGCTTTTGTAGTTCTTCAATCTAACCTTTGCCCTGGAACCAGCGTGGAAACACACTTTTCGGATTCTGTTGACAATCTTAGCATCTGGCTCGCAAAAAAATACTGCGCGAGTTTTCTTGTTGGAAAAGTTGTAATTAATGTTTCACGTGAGTTTGCATGTGTTTGACAAATCAAGGTCAGAAGAGGTGAAGTGAAGACTTTATCAAGTCAATTAGGGAAAATGTTATTATTACTTCAAAAGACATATGTTATCAAATGTGAGCGGAAATCATAGATAAATATACAACTTTTTGTGGAACCGAAAGGTTTTTTGTTGGATCCCTTCCTTCGGGAGTCTCTGTATATAAATGCGAATGTGAAAGCGCATATATATGACGCTATCCTCTGTTGAGTGCCGCATTTTACTTCAGTTTACATTTCAGAGTAAACATTTTTTGGAGAAAAGTACACACAGTGAGGACCGCGTGTTTTAGCACGTTCCATGTTCTTCTACTCGTTGCGTAAGTAGTGATCTTTGTTCATCTCTCTCTCTATATAAGTTTACATGTAAAAGTTTTCTTACATTCTTCTAAGCAAGTTGGAGGAACGTTAAATAAAACGATATCGTAATGAGTGACTGAGAGTGAGTAAGTGTTATGGCGTGATTATCATGTTTACAAGTTTGCAACATTTGTGAAAGAGAATTTTGCAGGGAGAGGAAAATACACGGAGGAGGAAAAGCGAACAAGGTTCTAATTCCATTAATTTGATGAGAACTGCTCAAGTTGGACTTGGAGAGTATTAAGTTAGATAAGAACCACTTGCCCTATATATAAGCCATTTTACGTAGGAAGAAAATAATGTATTTATCTCGACTGATGTGACTATATGCACACACATATGTAACCTCCATGTCCATACATTAAGTACATCTGGGAAAGAATGCATAACAGAACAGAGGAGTTTATCGTCAACCGGAAAGCAAATTCTTAAGTTCCATTCTCGCTGATACGGACATTTTCCCTTGTAGTTTTGTAACATATATAAAAACTGATAATTACCATTACTAAAATCAACTCAAGTGTACTTTTGGAGCAAAGAATGAACTTGTTTTTATTCCTCCTCTCGATCTCTCTCTCCACCGCTCTGAACATGTTTCACCAATAAACATCATCATCGCGAATGAATTCAAGCGGGGAGTAGTAAATGAAAGGCGAAAATGGTCGTTGTTTTTTTTGCAGCAATTAAATTGCTCTCTTGCAGTAGATAAAACGACGGGATCGATTTGCTGTTTTTCTTTATTAAACCTGACAATCACAGGTTATATACTTTTTTATGTATGAACTCCGCTCGTATCATCAATGCACAATGTAATTGCTTTGTGTGTTGTGTAATGTCGTGGTTGTTACAAGTTTACATTTGCACACACACAAAAAAAACTTTCGCTTGAATGTGTCTCTCGTCTCCGTGAAAGGTTGCTGAAGTAGGGCGAAAAAAAGATTGTCTGTTCCGGTTGTTTGTTGTCGACATTGCATCGATGCTCTGAAACTGATGGCATATGAAGAGGGATATATATTTGTAGAGAGAAAGGAAAAGTTACGTAGATTCGATAGATTCATTATTACGCTAGATGTTTTTTGCGAGCTTCGTGGTCTGTCGTGTGGTTGACTATTTGATGACTGCGTGATTGCAAACATGTAGAAAATGGAGGAGTGTGTGTGTTTGTCTCTCGATGAATCGAGAAGAAAGGTGTCTGTTGCATTCAACTCTTCTCGCTGCCAGTTCACAGTCAATGGGAAACGAGGATTTTCTCCTATAAATCTTTCATCGGAGACAGTAAGAGAGCAATTAAGAGACCCGAGGGAATCAACTTTGATACGCTTATTTATAGCACTTGATATCTTTTTTTGCTTGATGAACCAAACTTACTCTAACAAAAAAAATTTAGTGCATGGTGAAAAATACTTGTCTACACAGAGTAAAAAAAGCTTGTTATCCGCGTTGAAAGATTTGGTGTACAATACCAAATTGTTAGTATATATGCACATACATTTTTGGTTTGTATATTGGAATATCCGACGAACTTGAAACTTCTACCTTCATGCTTCCAAACTTCGATCATGTTGTAAGGAACTTGAAGATGTGCAGATAAAAGTAAGACATATTCATCCAGGAAAAATTTCTTTGATGTGTTAACAGATATCTGGTCATACACGAAATACTGGAACTGTCACTTTCACAAACTATACACATGAACTTGGACTCGATATTTAATGATACGATCAGCGTTGTTGCAAGTTCAGCTGGAAAAGTTTTTGGAGTAATGCTAGCAGTCCGCTAGAAGGGAAATGTAAGTCACCTTCAAGGGTACTTTTTTATAGTAAAAATAGTCAAAATCAAGGTCATCAGTAGATCCCATGGATTTTGGATTTATATGATCCACAACATACATTTTTGTCCCGTGGAACCCATAAAAAGCCGTTGTTTCAACGTCACCCTTGAAGCGGAAATCCAGTATCCAAAACTTGTGTATTACACAAATGAAAACAAAGTTTAACTGATGAACTTCGAACTTGGATAAACCAAATGTCATTGAAAGTTGAAACCTTCTAATCATTCCTCTGTTTCGTATACATATTAATAATTAAAAATCTAATCATTTCATTGAAACGTCGTATAGTCATAAGCTAAGTAATAGCAAATCATAAGATTTTTTTGCTGAAGTAGACTTTACACTTACAACTATTTATCATTAGATTGCATCCGAAGAAACTTGAGATACATATGTAGATTTTGAGCACGTGTACAACTGACAAGTGAACACACGCCGTTCTATTCATATTCATCTCGCATATCACGACTTTTTATGCCCATGCTTGTTCAGTGATTTTCCACTGTTAAGACAGGATAAAACAGGGATTTTCTTCCTCGTAATGTCACGTACATTACATTAAAAGCTGAGGTTAAAAAGTAAACCATGAAAGGGCCACAATTAGCTCTTAATGGTTTGGCACGCGCTTATGCTTTTACGAGAATCACAAACGCTTCAAAAGCCTAAGGCCTATCCGTAGAACGATGCTGAGATACAGTCTTATAAGGTCTTAAGTTTCGCGAAATGCTCCTGCTCCTAGTACATTCATATATTTACAACGGTGAAAAGATTGTTAACACCTAAATTTTACGTGGAGTGTAACAACGTGCCAAACGTGCTCATAATTTTGTACGTTTTGGGCAAATGACAGAGTAAAAGCATTTGTTTTTAAAAAAAGTGATCATTCAAAGGAAGGAAGAAGACGCAGAGAACTCATATCCCGTCCCGAGTCAGTTTTCAAAGTACAACAAATCCAGTTACAAATGAATCAAGGAAAATATAATAGTCTGTCAACACGTCTTACTACATTATGACAATGACTTACGAGTGATATAAAATGAAAAAAATGCAAAAATCTTCCTTCAAAACGATTTTTTGTCGGATGCATTTACTTACACATTCATGGTGTGCAAAGTAGATTTGTTGCATTGCAGGTTTTCTTAAGTGTGCAGATGTGCTAGGGTCGGTCAACTATACGAATAACACAAAAATGTGATGATGGGGTAATTTTACTACGCCTGTTCATGTTGATGGTGGGATAACGTAATCAACATAATTTTGGATTTTTCTCTCGAAAATATACTCTGCTTTGGTTTGAATCATGTATGCAACTTCAACCAGATCATAGATTAAACAAAAGATTAAACAATAAAACAAAACAAATTATTCCAATTCAATTTAACATGCCCAGCGGGACAATTCTAGTTTTCTTCCTACTTCAATTGATTAAACATATCAGTTGACAATTTATCATTATAAAGTTTGATTTGATCAAAGACTAACAATTTACCATACTAACTTTCCGAAGAAAGTAATTGCATACTTCATTATTTTTTAGTGGAATGACATTCCAAGAAAAC
>JAQFZW010003957.1:0-11464 GCA_034687055.1 Heteromurus nitidus | reverse complement strand
CCCAAGGGATTCGTGAGAGTGGGAAGACATACTTATAATTGAAGCTTTGTAGAAACCTAATACCCCGTTGATCTGAATCATCACGGTAGGGATGTTCAGAGATCATATAATGACAAGGATGATCATGAAGAAAGTTATCCATCTCAACTTTCCAGGAAGCGCAGACTTTTCGGCAGTTCAGTATATCGTTGACTTCCAGATATTTGAAAATGCTGGGAATTGCCTATCATAATTAATTATAACACACTTTAATACTCAAGCAAACTTGATACACAAGTAATTTTACAACAATTTCAACTGATAATAAAATTGTGGACCTAGAAGTTTATTATTTATTACCTGCTTAAAAAGTAGAATCGGGAGATGAAACTGGTTCCTCCAGAATTGCGACGCTCGGGTGCAATTGATCAGATCTGCGGCTGTCAAATATCCATAGATTTCATCCCATAACTGGCATGGGGGTGAAATAAACAATTAATTGCAATTAATTAACATCAAACATCCAGCGTTATTACATGGTCTTAGTTAGGTATAAAATCTTATGTACATTTTTTATACATATAAATCCTCATGCATAAAAATGTATATAAGATTTTATACATAATAATTTATACATATAAAATGTATACTTTACCTCGGGTAACAATGTTTCCAGTGAGCTACTCAAATCGCATTCCCAAGACTTATCGGTTTGTAAAGCCATCGCGCAAACTAATCAATCACAATTAAACTAATTGACAATCACAGTTTACTTAAAATTAAAAGTTGAAATATGTCCATATTCATTACTGGAGGAAACCCAAACTTTAACTGGTGTATCTAATTTACACCTTTAAATGACAGTGAAGTAAAAAACAAAATTGAGAGTGGAGTAATAAAATTAAATAACGAGATAACGATAACATGAATCATCTTTATTTATAGTGTCAACTTCTGTTTAGATCCGTCATGCATCAAGAAAAATACTACCACCCATAATGATTCATTCCCCGCCACAAAAATTTAAATTTCTGGGGCAAATAAAGACACTAAAATGCATCTACACTGCCATGCAAAATGCACAGAGTAAACATCTTGATACATGCACTATCCATATATGCACATGCATGCACAGTCCTCTCTTTTGTTTGTAAACAAACTAGTTCCAGATTTTGTAATTAATTTTTAATTTAATTAATTAAGCATTGCAATCTTAACTAACGGCTGAGCTCAATCATGGAGAGAAAAAGTGGAGTGCATTTACTTTCACCACAGGAAATATTCGGAGTGAGAGGAACTGGAGAGCAGCGATACGCTGATTTGAACATTCCAATCGGGCCCAGGTCGAAGGATGTCTGTGAACGAGCAATTGAATGTAAGTTTATTAATTAAAATTTAATTAACTTAAGAATTTCGGATACCGAGAAGAGGTACAGATGGCAGGGTGTTACGTTATGATAATGATGAGAATGTTTTATTTATTTTTCAGTAGGTTACAAACTTTTGGCACTGAACACGCCGGTGGTCGCAACAACTTGCTTATCACAAAAGTCTACCCCCGGAGGAGGCTCGGCAAAAAAAGGGAAAAAGCGAAAATTGGAGGAGAGGACGGGTGGAACGTTGGCAGCAACTGCAGGTCAAACAGGGCATGGAGGAGTTCCTCCTTTGAAGGATGTTGAGTGGATAAGAGAGCTTATGGAAAAGTATACTGATGTCAGAATTCTTCAGAGGCTGACTGTAATATTTTATGATGTGAATCATCTTCAGAGTGTGGTAAGTAATATCGACGTAGCGATAAAAACATACTAAACTAGTTGATGTGTGTTTACTCGACTTCCTTTTGTAGCTATCTCAAGAAAATGTTTCCTCCTACGATATAATTGCCGTTGTTCCAACCAATCATGAAGCAATGGTGTCCTGCATTATCTCAACTACTCTTATTTTTGACATAATAACCTTTGACTTGGAAGGCCCTCATTGGATTGGTAGAGTGAAGTTGAATCGGCAAAAAGGAAAAGTTGCTGCTGATAAGGATGTGTACTTTGAAATTACTTATGCGCCATCCTTACACGGAGATGAGCCTTGTGAAAATATGATATATATTGCAAATCGGCTGACGGAGGATATATGCACGAGGAAGTTAAAGGTAATATTTGGAAGGGCTTAAAACAATAAATCACTTGTTGATACCCACATTATTGTCATTGTCAGCATTTACCATATATATATTCAAAATGTATACTACTTTTGTGTAATTACGGTGGATATGTAGAACATAATCGTATCCAGTGGCGCTGCAACATCTGGAGAACTGCGATCCCCGAAAGATGTATTGGGAATGTAAGTATACTTATGGTTATTGTATTCAGTAGCAAATGCAAACCAATATCTTGTGATAAAAATAATGCTAAATAAGTGGAAATTTTCCGAATGTTTCTTATTTTTTTTACCGAAATTAAGAGGTTATTTGATGGGACTCGATGAAACAACGACGAGGATTTGTATTAGGGAACATGCTGGAAGAATTTTCACTAAAACAGGTGAAGATCACATTCTTTACTTAATTATACATTCTTGCGAGTAGCAAATCCTACTTTAGTATATACTTTGATGGGTTTCATATAAATTCATATGTGTACTTGATATTTTACAGGCCTAAGAAAGTTTGGTAAGTCATGGGTAGCATTTGTACCAGACAAAGTTAACAGTTAAGTCTTCTCATACCACATTGAAGAAAATTCTTTAAATATTAAAGATTAAAATGAATTATTCTGAATAATGAATACGAAAATTAGGTAAAAATGTTGACATTAAAACTTTAATTTTTTAACTTTAACTTTTAAATAACTTTTAGACATTAACTTACAGATGGAACAATTTATTCATTTTTAGTGCTGATAACTGAACTCTTAACACAATCATGAAACCACCAGTTTAACGTTGAACGTGACAAATAAAATTATTTAAATTAATTGATTACAAATAACTCAATAGACAAGAAATCATTTTAAACAATTAAATTCTAAAGGTAATGCTGTAAACTTGTGGAATTACTTTGTAACCTTTGAAGTTACTGCACGCAACAACCTGTCTTGCTCATGCGTCGAGAATCTGCCTTGACTTCCTTCATTCCGTCCAATTTATCCTGAAAGTGGACCCTTGGCTGCTCAACTGAATTGGCGTATGCCGTCAACGTGATTTCGAAGGAGATAGATCCTTGAAAATTGACGGCCAGTGGTGTTCCATACGACCATTTCCGGTTCCTAATGATTTCGCACTGACACGAGTTTTGAAAACGAAGAGATACCTCGCGCATCTCGTGCTCTAAAATTAAAAAGAATGTATTACATAACATTCACAGGGTTAAAAATGCCAGAACAAACTTTTAAACTGTCATTTTCTTACTTAAAGCGATGGAGTAATTGAACTTGGGATCTTTGGAACTCTCGAATTTCACGTTGACACTAAATTCTGCCAATATTGTCCTCCCAGCAGGGTACTTCTCAAGTCTGCAGCGGAGGAATATCTCACCGAGATAGTTTGAGCGCTTTAGATAGAATGCCCAATTTGTTGGGCAGCCGCTTCCAATGTCCACTGGAACTCGAATCTTCTGCTTCTTGGTGAGTGTCGGGGACGCGACGACTATGTCAAATTGGTCTACGGACCACTGGAACTCGACCTTGTTCGAGATCACCTACAATGTGCGAAGATATAAAATGATTACCAGCAATTCAACATTACGTACCTGACATGTACTACCTGTTAAAATTCAATGCTAAACTAATTAATTTAGTGATTAATGCATTATACTTACCCCAGGACCAGTGACAACGGTGCCATCGGCACCAATACATGGAGCAGCAGATTTCTTCGACATTTTTTACTCACAAAGTAAATGTTCGATGTTTGGTAAAAGAAGGTGCGACAAACGTTGTGTAATGTCAATGTGTAATATATTTTTCTCCAATGCAATGAGAACTGAGAACACAAAAAAGCAAGTTGCGAAGTCGGCAAGTCGGTTGTGTGGCAGATTTCCTCGTTTACCATACGATTGTAATCATACGATCATAAAAACTCCACGATTTAAAACAGTAAATACAAAATAATGTTTGTTTGTGAGTGGATGTAACGATTGGCAACGAACGAACCTCTCGCTTGACGTTGACACTTTGCAACACACTGCTCCCTTGACTTGACTGCCAGCTGCCCCAGTTCAAGACGCTATTGCAACGCTCATCCGTGCCGCCTCCAAGACTCGCTCGAGCCGTCATGAATGTCTGTGTCCAGTTTTCCAGCGTCATGAAAACTAGAGTACAAGTAAAAAGGCTAATTTCTTCAATCAAACACTTAGGACAAGCTGTAATTTGTAAATTGGGCACATTTCTAGATTTCCAGACGGACATTCCATTCCAGTAATTATTGTTTAATTAGAAAGGGACGAATAGAATTGGATGTTTAATCCTGATTTCCTTGTCGTGAACATAAAAGAATTCGAGGGAATATCATTGTTACAAATTACAAAACTACAAACTTGTCATTTGAAGCAACTTTGAAATGAAGCCAATTCTAGTGCCTGCCTTAGTTGGAACCCTTGCAACACTGGCTGTTGCGGCTCCGGTAGTAATTTACATTAGTTAATTGAATTGAGATTGCTTTCATTACAACTTATTGATACGCATTTTTCACTGAAATGTTAATTCTTGCAGGGCGACGGGGGTGGAACTGGCGGAGCAGGGGTAGTTCAACCAAAAACATAAATACGTAGAATAGCAAAGTGGGAAGATAAGCAATGCTTATTAAGCATACTCTTAATCGAGTTCTTTTCTATTGGTAGGGTGGCGGTGCAGATGGAACTGTCGGAGGTGGTGCTCCCGAAAAAGATACAGGTGTCAATAAAGAAACGCCTGGAGAACCTGGTGCACCAGAGCAAAGTGTGAGTGGTACAGGTGGAGCTGGAGGAAAAGGTGGCGGGGGAGGTGGCGGCGCTACAGGAAATGCAGGACAACCTGGCGCGCCGGGGAGAGATGGTGGAAATCGTGCTGGTGGCGCCGGAGGAAAAGGTGGTGGCGGTGGTGGCGGCGGTGGAGGAGGGGGAAAGCGCGGTGGTGGCGCTGGAGGAAATGCAGGACAACCCGGCGCACCGGGCAAAGATGGTGGAAATCGTGCTGGTGGCGCTGGAGGAAACGGAGGCGGCGGTGGCAATGGAGGAAATGCCGGCCAACCTGGCGCACCGGGCAAGGATGGTGGAAATCGTGCTGGTGGCGCTGGAGGAAACGGTGGCAATGCTGGAGAAGCAGGAAAAGATGGAGTAGAACGTGCAGGCGGTGATGGAGGAAAGGGAGGCGGACCAGGAGGTGGTCCTGGAGGTAAAGGTGGCACTGGAGGAGAACCTGGGGCATCAGGGAAAGATGGAGGGTCTGGTTTAGCTGGATGAAATTGTAGCTCTGGGGGAAATTGTGGTGCGTGAGGACATTGTGTTCCAGAAATAGGCAAAGCCACGGGATAGTCGGAGAAACCTTTTTGTTGACTAACCAAAAAACAAATACCATTCATCATTCATTAATCAAGGGGGTACTAGTGTACGTACAATTAGTGAGAAAGCAGCATGATATAGTGTACCAAATGACCATAAAAGCAATTTGATGTGCAATTTTTCTGATATACTTTATCGCATATTCCAATATAAGAACATTTTCCTATAACTCCGTATATATTCACAAACAACCCAAATTCAGAGCGTCTATGCAAGCCACATACATTCCACCTTTGTTCATAAATACGCCAGGAAGACAAGCAGAAGAATACCCAACTTGAAACGGAATATATAGCACCTCCCGAGCTTGTTGCGTTTACATCGCAAAAGCAAATTCATAGAATTTATAGTCATAGACTTTCGAGCAACACTCGGAAGAACCATGTATCTACTTTGTGTTCTTGAACCAACTTCAAACACTCATGGTGAAGCTATACAGCGATATATGCCTTACTTCGCAATCCATATTTCATGCAATCACGCAGTGCTCTTTTTTGCAGATATGAACATCTACACATGGGATTGAAAGGTTCGGAAGCATCTGGTTCAAAAGAACCATATATTCACATTTCACATAGAGAAGATCACAATAAAAACCACAAATAGCAAAAAGTTGAGGTAAATTAATTGTTGATCATTATGTTTGTGTAAACCCTTTCAAAAAGTGAAAATTGCATACAAATGGAACCGCAACCGAACTCATCGCCAGTCATATCCGGAGCGGAGCTGCTTGGTAGACTTCAGAACATGAACAACTCCAGGGAATATGACGAGGGGAATCCACCTCCAATAATGCGGATACCTCGAGAAGTGAGCATCTTTTGTTTGATCAAGCAGCGCTATACATCTATGATATTTCTTTCATTCTTTCTAACTGAACAAAATATATTATCCATAGGTTCGAGGCATAATTTTCAACAAGCTTCCCCAACTGGATATTCTCAAATTACGTTACGTCTCCCAAGACTGGAAATCCGATGTTGACGATTTTTGCGAATTCACGGTCACCGTAGACGAGCGTAACCCTCACCTGGAGAGGATTTCCCAGTTGAGAATCAAAAAGTGCAAAGTTATTCACTTGATGGAGAATTTAACAACGAGCAGCATTCTCAAGTATCCTAGTCTCCTCCGCTCCCTCAAAATCATTTCCGATAAAATCTCACCAGAAAACTTCATCCTCCTCCTCAAAGACACTTGTTTTCATTTGCGAGAATTTTGTGCTGTAATTTCGCTAAATATCGTGGCATTCGAAAGCTATAGTCCAGCCGACCTAGCTTCTCTGCACTTTGACAATTTGACGAAACTCCGAGTTTCTCTCTCAACAATGCCAAATGAGCCTGTAATGGGACCTCCAAGATTTCAGGATAAGCTCTTCCACAAAATGCTGGAACATCCAATGAAGCATTTGCAAGCGCTCGCGGTAGAAATTCGATGTCTTGGATTTCAGCAGGTGTCTCGCTTCTCATCCCTAATTCTCTCGTTTATCGATCGCCATCATCAAACCCTGGAACATGTTGACTTCGACTTGATTCAAGGACATGGCATGATGCCCCTCAACGAGATTCGCCCACTGTACGACTCAGACGTGGAGAAGATCGACTTCCGTAGACTAAAAAGGGTAAATAAACTGCAGTCCCTTCGCGTTGTGAATTCGACAGCGATTGGAATTGATATTTGGTCTGAAGTATTAGCCCAACAGCGCTATTTGGGCTTTCTCGAAACAGACATTCTCCCTGCTCCAATATCTCTCTACAAACAGATCATCCTCAACAATCAGGACACACTTGTTCACGTTGACATTGGCGATCTGACAATTGACTTGATCGGAGAGGACGAAAATAATCAGCGTTTTGACTGCAACGTGTTTCAAAACTGTCATCAATTGAGGAAGCTCACCTTGGATCGGAATTGCATGCAGAGGAGACCGGCTGAAGAAGATCCATATGCCGAGCTCATTAATCTTCACAGTCTTCCAGAATATTTGGAGGAGTTGGCGATAAACTACTTTCTCGTTTTGTCGGACGAGCTGCTCATCCTCTTCAGTTCGAAGCTTGGAGATAATCTCAAAAGTTTGACTTTGACGCAATGTGGTGACTCGGGGGATTTCGGGGTGGATGGCACTGTGCTCGAGAAAATCATTTCAATGAAGGACATCAGCTTTATTGAGATTTCTCCATTGAACTTCACGGATCCTGAGGAGAGGCTCAAGCTCAACACGATTCTGACAATGTTTGGATACAATGAAAATCATGCGTACTTTCAACTCTCCAAAGCTTCTCATAATTTTCAAATTAGTTTCGATGACTTTGACCCATGATGAGGATAAGTGCTTTTGTCATACTTGTAAAAGAGGTTAAAATTCAAAATTCAAGACGTGTTGGGTTTTATTGAGTTTCAAAATTTTTGAGCGTTTAAAAAATAAATATTGCCAATTTAAAAATTAATCAATACAATATAGTCTCTTCCTCTTTTTCTTCCTGTTAGGATAATAAATCCTGACCTGCTTGGGTGGGCCTGTTCTCGCTGGAAGTGGTCCTTTAGGTGCGAAATTGGGATCAGCGTGAGATTCCTCATGCGTTTTCAAGCCACGTAATTGCCTGAAAGGTTGTCCGCAGAACTTACACGCATACGGCCTTTCTCCAGTATGTCGGGCTACATGCTCTTTGAGAGTTTGATTGTTATTAAACGCCCGTCCACAAGTAGTACAAACGAACTCCTTGATCCCAAGATGAATACCAGAAATGTGCGTTTTCAAAGCTTGAGCGTTCGAAAACCCTTTTCCACAGGTTTCGCAAACGGAGGGACACGGCTGCTTTTGATGAACTACGGAAATGTGTACCTTCAGTCTATCTTCATCTGTGTAACCTTTTCCACACCTATCGCACACGTACGGTTTCCAGTTTCCATCAGGAAAACTGGACGAATGTCGTCTCTCGTGAACTTCGAGTGCGGTCTTGGATGAAAAAAATTTGTTACAAGTTTTGCAAACAAACCCAACTCCCATTGGCACTCCGTGCTCATTAGCCTGGTGAAATTGGAGCTGCTTTATTGTACTGAATTTATTATCGCACATGTCACATTTGACCGGCTTCTCTTTAAGTAGTGGAGGTGATTCTGCGGACAAGTTTGTACTTAGTTCTGAGAAAACATGCGAGAGCAAGTGATACTCCACGCTTTGCCGGACGCTGAAGTGTTGGGAGCAGTCATAAATGGGACACTTTATGTTCTTGGTTGTCTGCACGTTTTCGTGAAAGCGCTCTACGTGATTCTTCAGTTGAAGAATGTTATTCGTTTCAAAGTCGCAGAGATCACAACTGTGACGACTGCAGTCTTCAGGTGTAAGCCTCATTGATTTTTGGCAAGTTTTAAATTGCTTCAGATGGATTTTTTTGAGCCGAAACGGAGATATAAATGCGTATCCACAAGCGAAGTATGGACAGTCGTAGATGTAATCTGGAGGAACATGTTTCTCCATGAGATGATCTCGAATTTTGGTGACAGGGAATTCTTCCATGCACACATCACACGGTTGTGTTCTGAACACGGTAGTTACGTCCACCCCGCCCCTGGTATTGCCTTCTTTGTTGACTGGTTTCCTTTTATATATTCCAAAAATGTGAACAAATTAGATCGAACATTGGAAGAAGTATTAAATTCATAGGATTTTTAAGTTTTCTCCTTATATTTACCTGTTGTTACCAAGAAGTATTGATTTTTTCCTCCGACTGGAACTTCGAGGTCGCTTCTCACTAGGAGGTCGCCATCCTTCATCACTAGAATTCCCATTTACACTGCTGCTGTCGCTGCTACTTTCATTATTGGATTCAGGAATAAATCTACGTCGTTTGGAACTCCGTCGTCCTTTAACACTATCGTCGTTAGCATTGGTTCCAGCCCTACAGCTTTCTTCATCACAGCCCCTGGTGTCACTTTGAACTTCCTCCGGAGGAGAAACAATTTGTGGTTGCTGCTTTGTAGACACTGGAGCCTTATTTTTAGAATGTGATTTTTGTCTGTGATGGATTCCTTTCCTTTGGCTATTTTTGCTTGAGAAGACGTGTGAGAGAAGGTGATATTCCACGCTTTGGCGCACCGTGAAATGTTCATAACAGTCATAAACGGGACATTTTAATTCCTTTGTTAGGTTCTCGTGGAATCGATCCAAGTGCAATCTCCATTTGGCTAAATTATTTGTTTGAAAATCGCACAGCTCACAACTCAAGTTGGAATAATCCTTGAGGGACCGCTGAAGTGCTTTTTGACAACTTTTAAATTGGGTTAGGTGAACCTTGTTTAGTCTAATGGGCGATATAAATGCATATCCACAAGCAAAGTAGGGACAATCATAGATGTAATCTGCAGTCACATGTTTCTCCACTAAATGTTCTCGAATTTCAGTGACTGGAAATTCCTCCATGCACATATCACAAGGTTGCATTCTGAACATGGATGTTTTGTCCATCAGGCCTCCAATCCTTTTCTTGGATGGACTCCATAAAACAATGAAAGACACTACCATTATTACTTGCCTTTAAAATTTATAAATCACAACAGTATATATTATATCTTTAGAATCTTTACCCATTAGACGATAGTTCTCGACGGATTTTATTCATTCTCCAGCTTCCAGTTTTCTTCTTCCGCGAGGAAGACAACCGAGAATCCTCCTCCTCAGTGGAATCTCCCCCATATCCACCATCAAATTTGCTACCGTTAATACTCTCCAATTCAGGAATGAATTCTTTCTCTGAACATCCTTCATGATCCTCCTCACATTCATCAGGGGCGAAATCAGCATCTCCTCCCTCTGATAAAGTTTCCTCCTTAATTTCTTGATTATCTCTGGAAGAAACAGTCGTGTCCAGAATTACATCCTTGAAATAACCCTTTATACTTTGAGTTAAACTTTGATTTGAAGAAAGAATAACACATTTCCATACCTTTCAAACGCCATCCCTCGCAAATGGAACGCGAACTCCATAGTTTTCTCATAACATTCCTTGCTGCCATTATTTCTGGAGGAGCATTCCTCCAAACATGCTTGAAACCGGTCCAATCGCCCAGCATGTAAACCCCCTCGACCACAATCAGCGATAATTTTCCGGATCTCCCCAACTTGAGCTTCCAGTCTCATTTTAACTGTCTCCAGTTCCCTGTGAATCATGTCAAACTTCAGAATTTCCTCGTAGCAGGAAACGCACACTCTTGGCAGTGCAGATATTGACGAGGAGGAACTTCTTTGGAAGAAGAAACAACTGCTCCTGCTAATATTATCATCATCCTCCTTCACATCTTCATTTTTTAGGTATGGCCACAAATGACGTATTGAGGTTATCGTGGGGAATGGCACTTCAACAACTTCCACAGAGCTATTGCAACATGAAGACTGAGATCCATTTGCAAAATGTCGTAAACAAAATGCACAGTGATTTCCTGTGTCGATAGCCGTCGAGACGGTTATCGGTGGGACGTTCTCCTCCATCATCCCTCGATGTTCATTAAATAAGGGAACTAATTGATGTTATTTTCACCATGTTTTAAGCGTTTAAATTTAACCCAAGTAAAAAAACCAAGCCACTGCTGCAAGTAAACACAAGAGAGCAGGTGTGACAGATTTCTCATGTTTTTGTTTGGGTTGTGCTCAAGTGCGAGCAAAATCTGTTTAGAGATGTGATGCTCGTGTGCTGTGTGGATCGTGGATCGAAACAATGGAAAAAGCTATATATAGCCTATATACTAAAACACCATGTATGATGATGCTCTTGTTCAAGAAAGTTTCATACATAAAATGTACCACAACTGTATAAAAATTTTAATTGTAACTTCATTCAATAATTCGTATGTTTCGTTCGAATCTCTAAATCGAAAGAGGAGGAATGGCATGCGGTCCGGAGAATTAAATGAGGATAAATGCATGTGCACCCATGGTGTCATTGAGAATTCAAGTTTTGA